>JABYQJ010000044.1:0-253203 GCA_022606055.1 Trametes gibbosa | reverse complement strand
CGTTGCGGGACCGAGATGTCCCAACGTACTGTGCGCGCGATCAATCACGATCTCGTGTAGTGATCGTTTGTTTCAATAGAACCCGGGGTAGACATAACACAGCCTCGCCTTCGCGGTTCTTGGAGAAAATCAACCCATCGTGAGTGGCGAATGCGCTAAACTGAGATGGTTTAGCCATAATTTTGCCAAACGTCTTGTCCGTAACATATCCGTTACGGACGGCTTTCATGAACCCATCTTCGTTTTCGAAGTGGGTGCGCAGTGAGGGGCCGGACGCTAGCGACATCGCTAGCGTAGGGTCGTCAGGCGACGTTGGTTCAGATGTAACCTCAGCCGCTGGAGCGTGTGTTGCATACCGTGCGCTCTCTATGACTCGCTCCTCCACTGGCTCCGGCAGCGTGGTAGCTGTCGGCTTCGCTTTTGCCGGGAGAACGACCTTGTTCTTCGGGCGTGCTACTGGCGCCTCGTCATCGGAGTCACGATAACGAGCAGGTTTCCGAATGACTCGTCCAGCTCGTATCTCGAGCAGACGACTCTGAGGTAGATCGTCTCCCTCAGGATCTAATCGCGCGTCAGCGTTCACGACGTCGTATTCCGGCGTCGTGTCATGCAAGGAGTCCATCTCGTAGTATCGAGATAGACAGTCCGCGACTTTGTTGAGTCGCCCAGGTACGTAGGTAATATCGTAGTCAAATCTGGCTAGGTATTCGTACCAGCGAATCTGGCGACGATTCGGATTCTTGACCCCTTTCATAAATTCTAAGGCCTTATGGTCAGTTACGATACGTAACTTGCGGCCGAGAAGTTTATCCTCCCATTTCAGGAGTCCTTCCATTATTGCAAGCGTCTCTTGCTCATACGTGTGGTATGCACGCTGAGCACTGGTGAACTTCTTCGATAGAAATCCAGCGGGACGGCATGATTGCCAGTCCTCGCCTTGGCCGTATAAGGCTCCGATTCCAAACAATGAGGCGTCGCATATGAGCCATATCGGCTCACTGCGGCGCGGGTCTATTGGTCTCAGTATGGGGACCTTGCATGCTAGAGTCTTAATGGACTCGAAGCATTTCTCGTGCAAGGCTCGCCATACGAAAGGTCTATCGTTGTGTACCATCTCCGAAAGCGGAGATGTGTATGCCGATATATCTGGCATGAAATGGGCTAGGTAATTCACTAGTCCCAGAAACCGCTGGACTTCATTGTAAGACTGCGGGGTTCTCCAGTTACGGATACGGCTCATCTTGTCTGTATCGGCGTGCAAGCCGCGGTCATCTATGCGATGACCTAAACAGTCCAGATCCTTAGAATACAAGTCGCATTTCGACTTGCTAAGGAATAGTTGTGCCTTTCGAAGCTCGTTAAATACCAATTTCAGGTGTTTCTCGTGATCTTCGATAGTATCCGAGAAGACGAATATGTCATCGAGGTATACGTGAACGAATCGGCCTATGAATTCACGAAATATCGTGGTCATTAGCCTTTGGAATGTAGAGGGTGCATTTGTGTCGCCCTGCTGCATTACTTCGCTCACGAAGGTTCCGAAAGGAGTGGAAAATGCGGTTTTCCAGATATCCTCCGCTACGATGCGTATTTGCTCGTACGCGTCGGATAAGTCGATCTTCGAACGGTATTTCGCTCGTGCCACGTCCATCCAGATCTGATCTTGATCCGGAAATGGCGTAAGATCATGTACAGTATTGTCATTGCGCTGTCTTGCGTCAATGACGGTTCGGAGTTTGCCATTTTTCTTCGCTACGCATAGTAGCGGAGCGGCTTGTGTGACCGTAGCAGGTCTCCACCAGCCGGCCTTTACATACCGGTTGATCTTCGTAAGAAGCTCATCCTTGATCGCCTCCGCGCATCGCGGCAGATGATACTTGTATAGTTTTTTCTCATCAATCAGCGGAATACGATGATTGATCTCCCTATACGGGGGTAGGGTCTCAGGCGCAGGACGCATTATGTCCTCCGTCTCTTTATACCACCGTTCTCGGAGCCTATTCAGCTCTTCTTCTGATTCATCTATGACAAATCCGACGTGTGTCCGTCGGATTATTTCATCCTCCAGTTGCTCTTTCGCTATCTGGTCGAGCATCTCGTGGATGCCGAATGGGTCTTTGCCATAGTTGTTGACCAATTTCGGTCTCGATTGTGAGTGTACGGTAGGTACACTACGTTCTCGTATGTCGGGAACAGCAGCATTCGCTGCCCGACCTTGATGTCGTACCGGAGTTACGACGGTTTCGCCGTCGTTCCCTCCCCCTTCCGGTGACATACTAGTCATCGCGTAGCGGGTTTGGGGAGGCTCCACCTTGGTGGATTCCACTACGCTGTGCTAATACGCCGCACGCTGGCTGGCGTATTTGCCTCCTTCAATGAATAACGGGATCTCCTTCCCATTCATCACTACTCGGTTCTTCGCGAAGTCGAGAACAACGCCATATTGACGACAGAATACGGTGCCTAATATGGCATCGTATTTGTCAATATCCACGACGTCGAAATAATGCGTTTCGCATATATTTCCGAGCGTTATTGACGCTTGAGCCCCGAAGTTTATCTTCGTGCGGCTGCCTTTGGTGCCCAACTGTAGGCCCATTGGCTCCTTCAAGTCGATACGACTTGCCTTGCACAAATATGCGAACTCCGGAGTGATAGAGTCCGTGGTGCATCCGGAGTCAAAGAGCACTAAGCCCTTGACTCCGTTGATCGGGAGCTCGGCACATAACGTGCGTTGCGTATCCAGCGTACGTGCTGGTTGTGCCTGCGGATCCTCGATGCGCCGTACTTTGGCGTCATACATCCACGCATGTCTCGCAGCACGGTCTTGCCCTACTGCCATGCTGTGGATGTGTATCGTATCCGATACTTCATCGGTCAAAGGTTCTATGCGCATTCCTGCGAACTCCAATTGATCGTAGTGATCATTGGTGTCGAACACTTCTTCGTGCTCTGATTCATACTGAGATCCTCCCCAGCCATATTCTGACTGAGGATAATCCCCTACGACTTGCAGGTCGGTTTCGTCCTCTACCAGAGCTTCATCCTCCTCCGGTTCGGGTACATGGTCATCAGCCACGCCGACTTGCTCGTCGTGCGCGGCCTGTTCATGGTCGGACGTATCGTCCAATACTCGTTGAGCAAACATGCGAGGACCGGAGTGGTCGCGTTTGCCCGCATTCGGACAGACTGGATCAGACGCGAAATGTCCGATCTGTCCACACGAATAGCAAGTCTGCGCTGCTTTGGTGGCGGCCTGCTTTCCGTTGGGACGATTGTTCGGGTGAGGCACGTTACGTGTCTTGTCCCCAGACGGACCTCCGGTGCGAGGCCGTCCTTGTTCGGCAGGCTTAGCCGCGTAGTGCGCAGGCCGTGAGACCGACGTAGGTTGCGTCGGTTTACTCGGAGGAGCAGTTTGCTTCCTCCGAGTGGAGAAGTCCTTCGTAGGGCGCGTCACCGTAGTTGAAGCGACCGTATTATGGCCTTCACGGGCACGCCTGCGCATCTGCATAGCGCGCGTATTCTGCTCGATATCCAGAGCAGCATGGTACAGGTCGATCAAGGTATTGTATTTAACGGATAAGCCGTTAACTACCGCTATCACATGCTCGAAACTCTCGGGCAATGCGTCAAGGAACTTGGTCCTCATCTGGTATCGTGAAGGGCGCTCCCACATCCTGTCGGATATGTATAGTAGCCGTTCATACAGAGCGGCTACTCCTCCCTTGCTAGCGTCGTATTTCAGACGTTCAAATTGCTGGGCCGCGTAGAGATAATTATCCCGATGGATAAACCGGCGGAACAGCCCGATTACGGCCTCGGAGAAGAGCCAATTTCTCTTCTCGCGAGAAGTGGACTGCACCGTGTTGTAAAACCACAGCGCCGCCTCGTCCGTGAGACTCGAGCTGAGCAGACGTAACCTGTCTGCATCCATGCTATCTCCGGTGATGCGGAGAGTATGGAAATACTCCAGTAGCCCGCGGAGCCACAGCTCGAACTCGTCCAGATTGTCTTTGCCGTCGTACGATTTCGGCGGCGGCAACTTGGACATCTTGAGATAGGCTGGGGGAGGAGAGGTAGCCTCCTCGCTTACCATCTCCTCAATCATGTCCAGTAATCGCTGGACGCCAAAACTGTCTCGCGCGATAGGACTGGGACCCGTATACGCCAACTCGGGTACATCATGTGCCGTGTTGGCATCGCGCTCATTATCGGGGCGGGCGTAGAGCATCCCGCCCATGGCTGATGGGGCCATCGACCGACGAGGTCGTAGTCCTGGCATTGCAGGAGGAAGTGTAGGGCCCGTAACTCCCGCGGCATTCAGGCCTCTGGTAAGAGGCGCGGCCGCGTCTGGCCAGGCGTTCGCCCTGGATATGGAACCGTAACGCGGTTCCTCCGGGTCGAACACTACGTTCCTGCGAGGCATCGCATTCGATGCTCCGCCTTGACCGATAGGTCTCGGTGTCGACTCAAACGCCGGCTGCGAACGTCTACGTTCTATGTCGGATTCACTGAGTCCAGCCCTCTTCAGTCGTTCGCGCCGGCCGGCTTCCCACCGACGCTGTTCGTCCATTTCCGCCTCGAGATCGGGGGCTGACTCGTATCCGAGTAGCTCGTCTTCGACCTCGTGTTCGTCGCCAGCAGCTTCACCTGCTGGCAGCTCGACATCGCTGTCCATTTCGGACCTATTCGGTCCATGCCCGTCGGATCCATGTAATATGGTCAGGCCTGTAATGTGGCCAGCCAGCTCGTCTTCTGCGTCCAATATCTGGTTCCGTAATTCGCGGAACCGGGTTGCAGACCGCTGCAGTGCGCTGAGCAGCTCGAGCGAGGTTGATGGGGCAATGGAGTCGCGACGATGTCGGTCGCGAACGCCTTGCCAACGTTTGCTGACCTTCGCTAGACCTTTCGAGTCTATCGACAGCTGGGAACTCCTACTTGCTGACCTCGGCAATTGACTCGCCGCTGGCCGCGGCGATTCCGGTTCTCGTACTGAGCCAACCACGATACTACGTGGTTGGCTGACGTATTCCAACGACGGGGAATCCGCGCGCATAGACTGCGGGCCTGTCCGAGTCACTGGAGGGGGCATAACACTCGTATGCGAGTGAGCTCTTGACGGCGCACGAGAAACGTTCGCTGCGGGGCGTACGGTCGTCCCGACCGGCACGTTTACATTCTCGGAACGCGAAGTTACGTTCCGAGTCCGTCGCGCGCCCGCATGCGGGTGTGAGTACACTGGCACGGGGGGGGTGTTGCGACGTGGCACGCCAGCACCGATATCAGTGCGTGGCGGGAGGGAAGAAGCCCGCGGGGGGGAATTAGGCCTACTCGGCCGCTTGCTTCCGGAACCTGGCGCGGATTCTTCCATTTGGAAGGATGTCGAGTTGTTTATGGCAGATGTTGTTGATGATTGATGACGTGGTAACGTCGAGCCCCAAATATGGGCGTGTAAGTATCACGAAGAGTAAAAAAGTGTAAAAATGACGGGGTAGGTGCCTTACTGGGCTCCTATCCCTTGGGTACTCTGGTCCGGGCTCGTATTTGGGCTCGGCGTACTCGTAGGGATGGTGGAGGGTAGTAAGGACTTACCCTCCACCAGGCGCCCGAGTTCCGAACACTCGGGACACCGTACGCGGTGGCATTACATACATGCGGCTATCCGCGCGCTAATATGCGCGCGTGTACGTATTGTCCGATTCCGTATATTTTAGTTGTGCGTTTCGCACAACTAAAGGATCCTGTAGGAGCGCAGGATACGCGCTCCTTACAGGGTCCCCACCGCCGACAACATTTCCGATATTTTCACCAAGGCCTTAGCTGGTCCCCAGTTCTCTGTCCTTCGTCGCTACCTTGGCCTTACTTGATTCCATGCGAGGAGGAGTTTCTGTGTTTCCGTTTTTCGTTCTCGTGTCTCGTTCTCGATGACTTTCCGTCTCTCTCACTCGCGTTTATGTTTTCGGTCCACTTCGTTCCTATCTTTCACCACACCTTCTTCTCAAGCGCACATCGCTGTCTCTCTTATGCTCTCCCATTTTTCCTCTACCCGTTTTCGCCGTGCTCGCGTTGAGGAGGAGTGTTAAGTGTACGCCACGCGTCACGGCTCCGGGTCTCCTCACGTGGGCTAAGCGCCCATATATATACTACCTAAACTAGCTTAGACTGTACCTCAGTTGGTTCCGCTATACCGCTGAGGTATGCCCCCCCCGTTCTCTCATCCCTCACACCTAGAAACATCCTAACTTGTACTCATAGTCCAGGCTGACAGAGTACAGGTTAATACAGTTGGTTCCGCTATACCGCTGAGTCCAGGCTGACAGAGTACAGACTTTAACACATAGGCCAGCACAATTTATGGGTTCTCCCACCTGACATGATGGGGGTGGATGTGGAGGGGTATGCCATACTGTCAACTTTGGATGTGGGTTATACCACTGTGCAAAACAGATGTATGGATTGTTGCAGTAAAGAGACATGATACAACACTTGTGGAATTGGAAGCTTGTGGTGCTGTAGTGCTCCCGGTGGCTGTAATGTACAATATTGAACATTTTACATGGATGCACTGTGATGGATTATATGAATGCAGCACAAGTGTGCTGTTGCATCAGCTGTGACAGAGGAGAACAGTCAGTTTTCTTGTAGTTCACACTTCAGCATTGAACCTTGTCTGTTCAAACCATCATATCAGCTCTTCCTACCACATACTCAGAGCTTCACTGCAGTCTGTCCTGTGCCCATTTAACCAGTGGTCCTTCCAGCTCCATCTGCTAGCAGGTAAAGGTACTCAACATGGGTAGATCGAAGGTACTGTATGCATGAAACAGCAGTGCGATGCACGGATTGAGCATCTTGACCAGCGCGAACTGTTGTTCCGTGCATGCGCGTGCAGCTCCAACGAGAACTCACCGTGCCGATATGGACGGGACAGACCTCGAGGATTTTATTCTGGGGAACGACTGGCAGGGGGACGGTGGGGAGCGACGTCGTGCATCGGCGGGTTGCAGCCGACGCCGCGCCGAGGCGCAACATTGACGCGCCCGGCGATGTCTCGCCCCGCCGTAGCGAGGCTAGTGTCGCTTGTAATCAGTGCAGGGCCGTCGCGCACATCGTGGGTCCACGTGATAGAGCCCTTTATACCGCGAGGTGTTCTTTTGGTGCGCTGTGGTCCTTTGCCACCCATTCACACCGTACGCTCTCTTGGTTACCCCCCCAGCGCGCTCTTGCAAGACTCATGCTCATCTTGCAGGCTCACCCCACTAGCGAAGATGACACGCACGCGGAGATCTCTCCTGGAGCCCACGCGTAGACAGCGGACGCCAGGTGCGCACGCCGTTGACTTCAGTCCTAGCGGAAAGCAAGGTGCGACCCCCAAGGTCGTCACCTTTGGGGGCCAGAATTTTCGCCCTAACGTCGTCCTCGACACGTTTTTCGTTTTCGTAGCGGAGAGACACCGTATTCACCAACGCCGCTTGCTCGGCGCGCCACAGCCGTGGACGACCGATTCTATTCTTGCGACGTACCCGTTCACGAATGTTTTTCGCGTTTACGACAGGGTCACACAGTATATTCTGCACAACGTGATCGAGAGGGGCGACCAAGGCTTGCAAGAGCAGTGTTTCCGAATCATGCTCTTCCGGTCCTTCAACAGAATGGAGACCTGGGAGCTGCTCACCGCGCACTTCGGGGAACTCACCTGGCGCGAGTTCGACGTCGACGCGTACGACGAGGTACTCTTGGCGGAGCAGCGAGGGAACCCGCTCTACAACCACGCGTACATAATCCCCTCCCCGAAACTGGGCGGGCGTGCGAACGCGTCTAATCATCTTCGCCTCGTCCAGCTCATGATGGAGGAAGATTTGCCGGGCCAGCTTCAGAAGCTGCGTCACCTGAAAGACGCACATGGCAGGATTGGCCTGTTCCCGGGCATGGGTGACTTCATGGCGCTTCAGTAAGCTTATTCCCCGTCAGCGTGCAGCGTGCAGCGAGCAGCGAGCACCGCGCGACCGCCGCTGATTCCGGGCTGCGCAGGCTCCTTCTCGACCTCAACATGACGGCACACTTCAACTATCCCGAGGACGAGTGGGTCGCGCTGGGCCCCGGCTCTCAAGCGTGCCTCCTCAAGATATTCGGCCCGTCCATCCGCGGCTTCGAGCTCGACGCGCTTCGCTACCTCCACCGCACTCAACACGCACACTTTGCCCGCCTGCGCGTCCGCCCCGACTGCATCCCGCGCCTGCCCGGACGCCCCCACGGCCTCTCCATGGTCGACCTCGAGCACGCGCTGTGCGAATGCGAAAAGTACTCGCGCGCACACCACCCGTCGATCCTCGGCAAGCGCCAGAAGGTCGCGAAGCGCGCGTTCGCTCCGCGCCCCGAGCCCATCACCGCGGACGTTCCGCCGCATTGGCTCAAGGGCCCGCGCAGGCGCCAGGAAATCCTCACTCGCCCCCCGTCCATCCTCGTCGGAGGCGAACAGCACTTCGAGGTCTCTCACATCGTAGCGGAGAGGCGCAATGCGAGCCGCAGCGAGCCGCGCTACCTCGTCCGATGGCTAGGATGGGGCCCGGATGGCGACACTGTGCAGCGCGAGAGCGACCTCGTGGAGGGCGCCCCGGAGGTGCTAGACGAGTGGAAGTCTGCAAAACGGCGAATCGCGACGCGCGCTGCCGAGATGCAGGAGATGGGTGTTCGGTTCAGGTCTCGGAGTGAGGGGGACAGCTGGTCCCGGTAGGCTGTTCCAAGCGGAAACGAACATCGTGGTGTGCTGTGCTGAAACTCTGTTTTCCTGTGTCGCAATTGCTGTCGTTTAGTTGCTACTGAACAGCACTTCAGTGTGATCCCGTTCAGCTACAACGTACATACTGCTAGAACCTACGTACGTATTAGTTGCATATATTCCGATAGTAGCGTAGCGTACCGCATGTGTATAGTGTTTCGGATGATATAAGTTAGGTAGTTTAGATGACTGCGCCGTTGGTCTGCGGAGGTGCTTCGATTTGCTGACACGCATGTGACGCAGTAAAATGAGCATGGAAGATTTAATCCTATTGACCCGAAACAGCATGGATAAGTTACATGACAGGAAAGCGAAGTCGGAACATACGAAAGCGTAGCTAGCTAGAGTCCCTCAAAGAACGACAGATCCTGGGCCGAGAGCCCGCCTGCCTGCGCGCCGTTCGACTTCGGGGCGCCAGGAGTGGCCACCCGCGAAGTCCTGCCGCTCTGGAAGTCCCAACCCTGTAGCAACGAGCCGGACAGCGACGAGTTCGATGTGGATGCTGGGGGCGGGACGTTTGCAGTGCCACCCGTGCCGCTCAAAGACCGCATGGGATTGAGCATCGCGGGGGAGGAGAACGAGGGCGCCAATCCATCGCCGGGGAGGGGCGTCTCCTCGTCCATGAGGCTGATCAATGATGGCTTCGAACTTGACGAGAAGGGTCCTGGAATTGCTGCGGGAAGCGGCGATGGAGGCGCCGGCCACTGGCCCGGCCGCGCTGCAGCCTTCTCCATGAGACTCAGTGTGTGCAAGTGCTGCGCGGTGTGGGGCTTCCTCCGCGAAAGGAGAGACGAGTTGGACGACGCCGAGGGCATCGTGGTGAGATCCCCAGAAGGAGGGGGAGGGGCGATCAGAGGTTTGGCGGAAGGCACCTTTGCCGGAACACGCGGAGGGGATGGCGTCCGAAGACTCGACGAAAAGAAGTCGCCCATGTCGTCAAACCCGGACCGCTTCTTGGGCGTGAGCAGTGCTTGATCAGATACGTCGGAAGGAAAGAGAGATGAGCTGGATGAGGTTAAGGGCTCGGACTTTAGAGACGTGGCCGATAGAGGTGAGCCCTGGAAGTCTGCAAAATCGTCGTCATCGAAAGAAGTGAAGCCAGTGATTGGAGCTGTGGGGGCTGCTTGCGAGCGACTTGTCGAAGGGGAAGGAGGAGGGAAGGTGAAGGCAGAGGTGCTCGGCACAGTCGTCTGAGATCTTGCGGATGACGCAGCCGCGAGCAACGTCCGGGGCGACTTTGCAATAGGGGATGGTATAGGAGGGCTCGGCTTGAGGCTGGATGGTGACTGGAAGTCGGTGAAATCTTCGTCGTCGAAGAAATTCAACGCCAAAGGCGCAGCGGAAGAAGGTGAAATGGAACCACTGCTTTGAGGAGGGGGAAGTAATGCCACGTTGGGAGGTCTAATGGACGGCTTCACTGACGTGAAAGTGCTCGCCAGCGGTGTGGATAACCCCGCCGGTGATGACGACCCGTTCGAGGACAACATGGGCTGTGCGGATGTAAGGGGAGGGCTTACGGGCGTGATTAGGTGAGGGTAAAGAGCCCCCAAAGGCAGAGAGGATGTAGGTGATGTAGGAGACGCTTCAGCGGCCGTCTCATAAGAGGTTCTAGAGGAAGTCGTCGAGGCAGAGGTCGGCTCGTGCTCAGCAATTTCCGACGCTGGCGGAATGGGGAGGGGGAATGGAGAGGATAGCTTCGGCTTAGAATTCATGGAAAATGGGGAAGGGCCTCGAAACGAGGGTGGAGGTGGTAGAGAGAAGCTTGGGTTCGAATGCGTTGACGTCTGTAGATGCGATGAAGGTCGAGAAGAGGAGTTTTCTTGTGACGTGTGTGCACGAGTAAGTGCAGGTCTTGAAGGACCCGCCCCTGGCGTAGCCGACGGCGTAACAGGCCGTGATGGTACAAGCGGTGGCGGCAGTGGAGGGACTGCCGTCCGGCTTCCAATAGCGGGTAATTGTGCAAGACCACTGGGCTGGGTATTTGAGTTTAAAGAAGCCCAAGAGTCCATCATCGCACCCAAGTCGTTGGGAGTGCCAACCCGCCCCACGTCGGGACCGAGTGAGTTATTGACGGGTGTAGCCTGTTTGCCCAAAGATGGCTTCGGAGGAGGCGCCAACGGAGGCGGTAAAGTAGACACCGATGCCTCTCGTGCGCCCGCCACGAACCTCTCGAGAGCGTCAGTTGGATCTTCATCCGCATCGTCATTGGCACTAGGAACGATGTCCGAGAGGAACTCAAGGTCGTCAGACGATAGCGCAAGTGAGCTTCGAGGGCTTCCACTGATCACACTCCCACGGCGGGAGAACCTATTGAGAAACCGCGACATGGCCGAAGGCGCAGGCGGAGTACCAGATCGCTCCGGTGGGGGATCGGGAGCAGAGGCGTACGTAGACATTGATGATGCAGCAGGCACATGCTCAGAGCTCGGCATTTCCATGGGGGATGGGGAGGTTTGTGGTACATTGCCGGTCGTTGATGAAACCACACTGTCGTGACTGGGTCGCCGCGATTCCGCTTTCACCTCGTCGACGATGGGACTACGCGGTTTGTCCAAGGAAGGTGACCGGACCCCACTCGACCCGACTTCTGGGGACTGAGATGTGATCTGCGATTGGCGACGACCCCAGAATGAGAACATGCGACCAGTGGGTTTTTTCTGGCTAGCTGCGTCTGCAGACGACGTCGTAGACGTTTTGTCCACTATACGCCACCCCACAGGAATATCATCCTCCACCATATCTTTCTGTTCTTTCACAGATATTTCCCAGGCGGTAGATCCCTTGGCCGCTAGATAATGAGACATTGGACTTGCTCTCGTGAGAGGCAGGTTTTTCGTCAACTTCACCGAGTTCGCGAGCTTCTTTGCGACTAACGTTCGAGGAAAGCGTGCTGAAGGCTTCAATGATAGAGGTGGTAGGAACGAGTCCATCAATTTCGTTCTATTGCCCCAGACGAAAGTGAGATACACCGACCCGAATCTGGTACTTGACTTCGACGGCACACTCACAGGCCAGGAACGCCTTCTAAACCGCCGCGCCATTCATCGCGCCATTCGTTCTTATCCGCGTCCGATGCCTCTTTCTGCGGGGCCTCAGGAAAGAGGTCGCAGCAAAGCTCCTCACATTCACTCAGAATATTGGCTAACAATTCAGGCGGCTGTGGAATAGACTTGGATCAATGTGCGCAGCCATTGACTTTTGGACGTGGCTTACCACTCGTCTGTCTTGTTTGGCTTTCTCTTGCCGCGCCCGTTCCCATTCGTCCAGAGACTCCTCTGATTTCTCTGCTGTGTCCGTCCAAGCAGATGCTGCCCATGGATCTTCGTCTGCCGCGTTGAGGGAAAACCCCGGAGATTCTGTTGCTGTCTCTTCCTGAAATCCAGTCTCAAAAGAACCAAAGCCATCTGGACTGGGAGGAGTAATAGGGCCGGAATCCTCCTCAGTAGGCACTGGCGTAACAGCCGATGAAGGAGACTGAGCGAGCGAAGAGCTAGGACGTTCAGGTGAAGGGGACTGTTTGGATGGCGGCGTCTCATCTTCTTCCTGAGAACGTTCCACGTGCAAGGTGGACTTCACGAGACTCTGTGCGCCGACAGTATCTTCGGCAGGCGCAACCGAAGGTGTCTTGCCAAGAGAGATGCCCTCGTAGACACTCGTACCCCAGGCCAAGTCAGGTTCAGGTTGACTCCAAGTGAATCCTGGGCTACCAGGTTCGTTCCAGTGTATCCCGGCACCAGTAGACCAAGAGGGAGCGGCGAGGTCTGCCTCCTCGCCACAGGAACTTGTCGTGAGCTTCGTTGACGTCCATGTCGGCACGGAGTCGTCCTTGAGGGCAGCAGGGATCGTGTGTGTTGTTTCAGTCCAGGCATTCTGGTAGAGGTCGTCGTCCATGAGCGTCGTCAGCGTATATCATCGGTCGCGACGACCAGGTTGTGGAGGAGGAAACGGCGGGAAGTGTGGAAGCGTGTGTGCGGACAGAGCCTGAGCAAGGCCGACGAGCCGACAGCACAGTGAGGCGTTAGATCACGGCAACTGAGGCGAAACGCCCGCAGCAGAGAGGCGCCCGCACTGCCGGGGTCCTCAGGGTCCGACTTGGCAGGCGCGGCCCCGGGAGACCGCATGGACCGAGGAGACGGTTATTCGGCGGTGTTGCTGTCGCCTCTCGAATTCAGTCCGCACCGCGAATCATCCTGGCTTGACTCTTACCCTCATCCTCCGCCATGGACGCGTCGTCCAACGAACTCAAAACTTGCATCCTCGACTGGGACGAGAACGACGTCCATAACTGGCTCTCCAAACTCGGCTTCCCACAGTATCAGCAGCAACTTAAAGGTATGTTCTCTTGTTCGTCTCTTCGATACCAACAAGTCGCCCATGACGTCCTAGAGCACAATATCTCCGGCGATGCTCTCTGCCTCCTCGACCCTGATGGCCTCAAGGATATGGGTATTGCTACCATCGGCCAGCGTCTCACGATTCTCAAAGCCGTTTACAACGTCAAGCTTGCCCAGAACATCCCTATAGAGCCTGAACACTACGTGCCCCCTTGTATGTTCTCACCTCCCAATTGCGGATCCCTCCTAACCTTTTCCGCAGCTGAGGTGGAGGAGCGCCAAGAGGTTAGCGTGGGACGATTGTACGAGTTGTTGAAGGACCAAAGTGCGTCGTATCCACTGACCACATTCCCGATTGCCTTACCCGTCTATAGGTGAACGTCTTCGCACACTGGAGGACGATAACAGAAGGCTCAGTGATACCCTGAGCAACTGCCTGGAAGATCTTAGTCAGCTTCGCAGCTCGTCTTCGCGTTCACAGTTGGTAAGTGTCAAGTTTGTCGCCTAGAAATAATCATAACGCGGCCCCGCAGGTCGATTCGGAGAGTCCAGTCCAACGTTCGCATACGTTTAAGTGGGGTCCTTTTGTCAAGCCTACTAAGTCCCCCACCAAAACCACAACAGACGTTGAATCCCCACAACCATCCCCTCAACGCATGGAGCATGACATCCACAACAACCCCTCGCGCCAGACATCGTCAGCCTACACTGATAAGTCAAGAGCGTCTGGAGCTACACTTGTTGGAAATGAAGCGTCGACCAGCCAGCATACATCGTACTCGAGTACGAACACCCTACAGCCCAATCCGGTGCCTCCCCGACCTCAGCGCCAGGATAGTCAAGACAATCTCAAGAGCTTCAAAGTCAGTCTAGACGACCCTGCATGGAAGGTCCTGCCCGCCGCGTTGAAAAAGTACAAGATCAACAATGATGACTGGCAGAACTATGCCATGTTCATTTGCTATGGTGCTCCGGGTACGTCATCCGAGAATGCCGTAAGACGACTGGAACTTCCGGTCTGATATAATTTCAGGGAGTCGTATTGAACGTTGTTTGAGCTACGACGAGAAGCCCTTGCTACTCTTCCAGAAACTGAAGGACGCGAAGAAGAACCCTGTGTTTATGCTCAAACACATCAAAGACATCCGCTCCCCCATTGCTGTGGCCCAGCAGAAGCAAGCCGCTCGGAAGGCATCGGCTACCGATGGCGGATCTGCGAAGTCCACACCCACGCCAGGCACTTCCGCGCACGCCCACTCTCAGGGTCAGCACCTCGGTCAGTCTCCTTCTCAGGACGGCAGCAGTCGTCTTCCCAAGCTACAGGTGAACAGCCAGCTACCGAACCAAGCCCCGGGACTTCTGACCAGCGTGCCGAACGGTCAGTCGGGCTGGCCAGAATTGATGTCACCAATGGTCGAGAACAAAGGCGATTCGAGCACGGACGCGTCGAAAGCACAGGGCGACTCGGCTCCGGCCGGCAGTGCCGAGGTCGTAGACAGCGGCACTCCCCCTATCCTGAGAGAGATGCCACCGGCGTCGGAGGTGTCCTACGCCGTTGCGATCTATCCATACATGGCAGAGCAGGAAGACGAGTTCGACGTCGTTGTGTACGTATCTCGCTTGCTACCGCTGACGGTCGCTGACCATTCGCGTGTAGTGGCGATACGTTCATCATTGTTTCACGAGCGCGAGGGTGGTGGGTTGTTCAGCGCGACCCTGCAGGATCCGGTCAAGTAGAGCAAGATGTATCGAAACAGGGCTGGGTTCCTGCTGGTTGTCTGTTGGAGACGAAGGTCCCCGTTGCTACCGCAATCGCGGAGGCCACCGCACGGGGCGGCATGGCAGGGTCACCGCCTCCTTCTCCGCCAGGCACAACACCGATCTTGCCATTGAACATCTTATCGACAAGCTTCCCAGGCATCGCACTGATGGACTACAAGAAGAAAGGCGAAGAAGAGCTGGATCTGCAGAAGGACGACTCCTTGAGGGTGTTCAAGAGGTACAATCATTGGTCTTATGTGAGTTCTGTTCTTCTTGTCAGTTGTTCCGCATCGATCCTGATGATATTCCGATCAGGCTGTCAAAGAAGAGACGGGAGATCGCGGATGGGTCCCGGTATGCATCCATTGCCTATGTTGTCTGTGCGTGACTAACATTGGTGTCGCAGTCATGGTTCATCGGCAAGGTTCCCTCATCGGGTGGTACGCCAGCGACTCCGAGTGCAAGTACCGCACCAAACCTGTCTGCGAACGACCAAGAAACGCGGTATGCCGACCTCACTGCCAGCCAACAAGCCCAGGTATCGCCCATGTCCTCCGCATTTCCACCTATTCAGTCGCGAACGGCAGTCGTATGAGCCAGGTTCTCGACGCTGCGTTACGCGTCTTCTAGGCACTCTTCATCTTTGGAGTCCGGACTGCTCCGTTTGCCGCATTGTGTATATCTTCACGACCCTTTACGACCTGCATTTATCTGTCGTCGACTCTGGGCGATCCTCATCGCCTGCTCGGCCGTTCGCTCTTTCCTCATCGCACGCCCACCACCATACTGTTCTCTCCAACCACTCCTTAATGTTATTAGATTTCCTTCCCGCAGATAGGCACGCTAATTCTGCCCGCAGCTATCTGCTTCTCGTCAGCCTCCCAGTGCCTTTCGTCGTCGGCGCTGTCACTGTCACTGTCACTGCGTTTTGTCCCTGTGTCCCGTTATCCATCGCTTGTACGTCGTACCCCGGATTCATTTCGTTCGCTCGTCCTCTCTTTCATCAGGATGCATACAACACATACATGCGTTCTTTCGCTCGTTGCTGTGGGCCTCGCATCGCACGTTACGCTTCGCACTGTATACATAGCTATATATACATCCACGGATTCCTGAGCAACCGCGCCCAATGCAGCGACTGAGCAACGTCCCCAAGCACGGTGAGTAGCCACAGATAGCAGTTGCCAAACCATGCAATGCAACGAAAGGAGAGCTGTGACTGTGCCGTCATTATGTAAGTCACACCATCCTTTGTGTATGTCACGACTGAGCAAAGTGCACAAAGTACCAATAGGTACGAGTCATGTCACCGTCTCCGCCCAAGCGTATGTCAGAATTTGCCCACAATAACGCACGATCATATATATATAGTAGCAACCTGCATAAAGGGCACGCTGAAGACCGCTGAATCGACAGCTTGGGGGCTTGTTGACCTCGTGGTTCTAGCCGTCCTCGGTGGCATTCCAGATCGACGACCCACCTCTTCATCCTCAGCTTGAGTCGCCCCTCCACAAACGTATAGCCCCCCAGCCCGCGTTCTCTCACGCTGACAGCCCCCAAGAAGCGTCGGCGCATTGAAGAACGCTCGACTTCTGAAGCCATCGATGTGTCGCAGGCAGGCGTCTTACTGACTCAACTCGCAAGGACGCACCGTTGATCTAAAAGTCTTTCGCAGCCGGGAAACTCATCTTGTAACAGCCCACTCTGTGCACTACCTGCCGGTGGTGGTGACCTCGTATTCTCTCCGGGGGGGGGGGGGGGCAGCAGCAACCGCTTGTACCCCCACGAGAATGATGAGATGCACTGTACCACCAACAACATCTACGCGTTTACTAGCGGCCACATTGACGCGTCCTAAAATTTGGCGTTCAACTACAGATACGAACGAATCAGCCGTACACAATGTGGCCGCCCCTGGCTCGAGGGCCCCTTCCGCTCGAGGGACTCACCGCACCGGACGGAACCTACGTGGGTGACGACTCGGAAGCGCAGGTGTGTAAGGACGACAGCGTCTCCCTCCCCTTCGCGCTGGTGGTCCTGTCGTACCAGGTCGATGCGGAGCAGCTCGTCGGACTGATTCCAAACGTGGTCCAATACCAGCCCAATGTGCGCCGCCGCACCAACGCGCTAGGAGCCTTCCCCGCACCACTGGCAGTGTATGGCGGCTCTACGTGGCCCGAACGCTGTCTGCGTGCATGCAGAACGATACACCGTCTCTGGACATAGTACAATATACAAAATAATACCGTCTTCAGCGAGTTCTTCTCTTGCCGACCGGGTTCCATCCTCCTCTCGACGCAAACACAACGCATCCCCCCAGACACGCACACAACAAAGAACGGGGCCTCGAGGGAACGTGGGCGCCACAGGCTCCCGCGGCTCCCCAAGCGCGCGCCGCGAGCCACGACGCCTATCACGATGAGCTCGCCCCTGCAGCCGCAGCCGCCGCCGTTGTCGTCGTCTTCGTCGCGCTCTCCGCCGCCTTCCGCTTGTGCACGTTCATATGCCGCGCGAGCTGGTCCGGGCGCGCAAACGACTTGCTGCACCCCGGCTCCGCGCACGGATACGGCCGCGCCCCCGTGTGCGTCCGCAGCTGCGCACACAACGGCCCGTCAGTTGATGGCATGAACACCAGCCAGGTCAGGGCACGATCCGCTAGGCGGTGGCAGTGACTCACGTGTTTGGACAGGTTGGACGACTCGGAAAACGCCCTGTAGGGGAGGGGAGGCGATGGGTCGATCAGTAGGGGGAAAGGGGGGGGGGGGGAAGAGGGGCTCGCGGGTTATTTACCGGTCGCAGTACGAGCACTTGAACGGCTTGCTGCCGTTGTGGATCCGCTTGTGGATCGTGAGCGCGCCGGCGATGGCGAACGCCTTCCCGCAGTTCGGGAAATCGCAGACGTAGGGCTCTGTGGTACCGCGCACGATCAGACACTTCCCGGGCGGCGCGCACGCGTCTATGAAGCGTTTGGTACTGACTTTCCTGCGTGTGCCGCCGCATGTGCTGCGCCAGCGTCGCAGCCTCGGAGAAATGCTGGCTGCACACGCTGCACTGGAACGGCCGGTGGCCGGTATGGCTCTGCGTCCATGCCGTCAACGCCAGGCCCCCCCTCGCGTCAGATAGTTCGTGCTGCACACACCTGCATGTGTCGCGAGATTTTCTGCTTGCTCGCGAAGCCGTTGTCCCCGTTCCGGCCGCAGCCCTCCCAAAAGCAGTCGTAATGCGCGCGGCCGCTGCCGATGTGGGTCGACGCGAGGTGCTCCGTGAGCGAGTCGCACGACGAGAAGCTCTGCCCACACCCGGTCCACTTGCACACATGTGCCGACGGCGCAGAGCAGTCGTGCTCCGGTACCGGCGTCGGGGGGCTCCCGTCCGGCACTGCCGCGGGCGGGGCTGGGGACGTCGACTCGGACTCGGACATCTGTATAAGCGGCGACGGTGCGGCCTGGAAGACTGTATGCCCAAACTGAGCGACCGTTGACGAGGAGGGGTGGTTAGGCGGCCTGACGGCGAGGCCCAGGTGGTCCTGGAGCAGATGGCTCGCGAGAAAGTCGAGCATGTCGTATCCGTTGCCTGACGACGGGCCGGGCACGGACTGGGTGCTCGGGTAGAGCTGACAGTCTCCCCAGAGACAGGCTACAGAGTTCTGTGATGGCGACTGATGCGAGACGCCGGGCTGGTTTTGAGGCTCGGTGGAGTTGGGAGGCGTCATGTACGGGGACGCGAAGGGGCCTTGCGGAGACGACAAGCGGAGATGTTGGAGATTTACATGCCCAACGAGGTCGGAGAGGTTAGTGAAGGTCGCGAAGCACCCGGCCCACTTGCACTGCAGCAAGGACAGATGCGATGTCGGTGTCTGCTCCATCGGCGACGGGAGGTCGGAGATATGTGGCGAGGGGACATGGGAGCCCGATTCCTGCTGGCTCAAGGGTGAGGGCGACGGTAGGAAAGCAGGACTAGGCACCAGCTGAGGCGTGGGCGCCGCCGAGTCTAGCGGTGCAAATGCGGCGTGCTCTCGTGTCGCCGGAGGATGCTGAGTGTGTGAGCTTCCAGCAAAGTATGCATCGAAGGCGGGATCTGCGATGAAGGCATAGGCGGCGTTGAAGTCGGGGGCGTAGGACCTGTAGTCCTGTTGCTGCTCTGGGTGGTAATCGCTGCAACACCGGAACTAGTAAAAAAATTAGAGATTTTATTTTTTCGCGGCCCGACGAGCATCGAGTGCGCCGACGGATGCGACGCAAGCGATGCACCTGGGGCGCTGGACGCGATACTCACGAGTTCGTCGAAGGCGGCACAATCGACCTCGAAGCATTCCTTGCCGCAATTTGCGGTGGTGGCGATATCTTCGCATGGAGCGGTGCCGTGGTGTGCGTCGTTGCAGGCGACGACGACGCATTGCTCTGTACACTGCTCGGTAAGCTCGACGGCACAGACGGCGCTGTCGCACTCTTGTTCGCACTCCTGGCAAGCGAGGCTGGCGACGGCGCCGGGATCTGGAGCACATGTGTCGCAGTCCTGGGGTGCGTCGTACGCGTGCTGGAACATGGCCTGGCAGTCTGCCTCGTGGGTGCTCCTCAAAGCGGAAAAATGCTCGTAAGGAGGCGGGGGGACGAGCGGGGGGCTGGGGGGAGGTGGGCGTGGTGGGCGAAAGAGGAGGTGTGTGCGCGAGGGGGAGGGGTTGTGTGCCCAAGGGCTGGCGGGCAGGACGGGCTGGAGGGAGGGACGGGCCATCGTAGGCATCTACTGAATGGATAGGCACTGGTGAACGCGAGTACCCTCCCAGTCACCCTCTCTCACCTTCCGCTTATGTAACTCCCACGCTCCCCCGCACCCAGACGCCCGCGGTATGTCTCCCCATTGGCCCCGCACACTCTCCTCAGCAGCGTATATTCTGGTTTATTATTTATTATCATCTGCACGAACCACAATCACACGCCGTCTCCTCGCGCTCGTACACAAGCTCTACCCCAAACCGCCCGCAAAACCGCTTTGTCTCCGTCCATGCCACCGGGTCAGGCGTCCCGGAGCGCACCACGATCCGTCCACCCGCGGCCGGGTCGAACAGCTTCGCCTCCATCGCCGCCGTGAGCATCCACCACTGCATCTGCTCCCTGTCCAGCGTCCGCCCCGCAACCCGCAGCACCACCGTCCGCACGCTCGCAGGCAGCGGCGCCAGCACGTACAGCCGCGCCGGGCTCGCCATCTCCAGCGTCTCCAGCCCCGGGCAGATCTGCAGCATGTCCGCGACGAACTCCGCAGGCACCCCCGACACCTCCAGATGGCGCACCGTCGGGATCGCAAAGTGCGCCTGCGGGTGCCGCGTGTACAGCGCCTTGAGGTACACCGCGAGCGGCACCAGCGCCGGCGCGCGGAACGCGTAGTGCAGCGCCAGGTGCGTCACCTGCGCCGGGAAGATCGCCAGCCGCAGCTGGTCGAACAGGTCGTCGTACCCCCAGTCCGTGTACTCCAGCACGACCCTCCGCAGGTTCGGGAGGTAGTCGAACGTGCTGACCATGTACAGCACCGTCGAGATCGCCGTCGGCGCCGCGTCCGTCTGCGAGTACAGCTTGATCGCGGGCTCGCTTGTGCTCCCGCCCGCCGTGGCGCCCCCGTCAATGTGAAACGTCATGGAGCGGCAGAGCTTGCTCACGAGCGCCATCGCCTCGGCGGTGAACAGGTCGGCGTCGCCCTGGGACGCGGCCCGCTCGGGGAGGAGGCGCAGGAGGTCCCGCGCGAATAGGGGGCAAGGGATGTGGACGTCGCGCATGGCGACGCGCAGGAAGAGGCCGAGCCACATCCGGTTGACTTTGCATAGGGTCTTGAAAAGCGAGGCGCGCTCGTGGGGTGTTTGCGGAACGGCCCAGGCCTCGAAAAGGATCTGCTCGAGGAGCTCCGGGGGGATCCAAGGCGTCGAGTGCGAAGTCATCGACTTTGGGGTATGGTTGCGTCGTATGGTGTCGAAGGTAAACGGTGGAGGAAGCGAGGGGGTTGTAGATATGTTGGGGGTTCGAGGATTGGCAGGACCTGGACGAGCCCAAGCAGGCCCCTTTATAATATGTATCGCGGGATCCGGACAATGCGGATGTAGGATGTCGGGTGTACGTCTCGGAACGGCTACAACTCCTCAAACTCCATGCCGAGAACCAAACTACCTGAAGATGTTTAGCATAGGTTCACAACTTGTACTTCGCTCAGGAAGAATTTCGAGAGAAGACTGGGTGATAGCTCCGAGCTGGTAGTAGATCAAAAGCAAAGAGTCGGCTCGGAGCGCGCTGGGCGCTCCGCATATCTCACGAGACGCGATCAGTGGCAGTCAGGAACAAAATGCATCGCAGCCCGATGGTGGTGCGAAGCTTATCAGTAGTGTGAGCAGAGGTTTGGCAAGCTGCTGTCCAGCGAACCTCTCTTTCACCCACATCACCTGAACAGCTGCAATGTCTATGATGAGGGCTCTCAATACTAACACACGTTCGAATATACACCCTGCTGGCCCTACACTCCAATACCTGTTCCGAATTCGTCCACCTTTGGCTCCTCAAACGGCGTAGGCTCAGGCGGTTCTTCAAAGGGTGTATCCAACGCCTCCTGGATATCCGCTCTCGAAACCACATCCGACGTCTCTGTCGCCAGTCTTGTCGGCACTCCCCTGACGGTCCCCCCACTGACCTGCACCGCATCCTTCTCCGCAGCTTTCTTGAACGGATCAAAGCTCTTCGGCATGGGGGTGGACATGTTCGTCTTCCGCGTCGGAATAGCCTTCCCTGTGCGCCCACAACACCTCAGCGCGACACTCTGGTTTGCGAACCAGCCCACGGCACTCACTGAGGCTCTTCACGAGGTCGTATCCCTTCAGGCGCTCCCTGTCGATGTCCGGGTCTATAGACGTGCCCTCGTCGATCGCGACGTAATCAATGTGGCGCGCCCGCAGGAACCGCTCGTGCAGCGTCCACGGCGCGTCCGGCACGACCTCGTCCACCCACCTACAGTGGCGCACCACTTCGCAGCGGTCTTCGTGCGGCACGTCCACCGCGCTCTCGTGCTCCGCGCACACTTCGTCCGAGAACACCCCGACCACCAGGTGGACGGCGGGGAAGGACAGCTTCGCCTGCCGTAGCTGCAGAACGTCCCTGTGCGCGCAAGCAAACTCGTGAGACACGGGCCAGGTCGCGAGCGAGGGACGAATCATCACTTTGGAGACAGAGGCCCGAAGACGCCGTCGACGTACACCCGCCATGTCCTCGCCTCGTCCCCCCGGCTGCCCGGGGGCGCGCCGATCGAGCGCTGCACATGCGCCTGTATCTCTTCCGCGGTGAGCCCCACCGTGTCGAACTTCTCTCTCGCGGAGGGCAGCGGCGGGGGCTCGCCGCCCGCGAACCTTTGGGGAGCCTGGCCGAGGTCTGCGATGCTCGACTCGAGCGAGCGCGGGCCGTCCGAGATCACGTCGTAGTCCGCGAGGTCGTCCGTGGAGAGCACCGAGAGAGCGTCGATCGAGCGTCGCATAGTTGTGGGCACACGAGCGCCGTCTGTGCCGCAGTCAGAGTGTGTGCGGATTCAATGGGCGGTGGCTGGAGTCGGAACAGCCGTAGTAGTGCGAGGGTGGTGAAGCTTAGGCGGGGACGATACGCGTATTGCGAGTACAAGGTGTGTCCAGGCCCCTGTCCTTCTGTCGGCGGTAGTAGAAGCACGGGATGCTGCCCGTTCAAGCTTTTAGGACTGTGCCTGATGGCATGCGCCTCGTGTGCTGGAGCGGACTAGGAGCTGGGCCGTAATTGTCGTATACCCTGGCTGGATCGTTCCCATCACTGGCCGTGCCGTACCGCGCTTACGCATGCTGCGCATATTTCGATGAATCGCATGAACGGCGGGGTGGTGATGTTTCTAGACAGCATTCGTATCAGAGGTCGGGGGAAAGGCAGTGACCGCGGAGTCGACGATCGCGCTGGGCGCTAGCGCTGATCACGCAGCTCGGAGGTAGTAGCAGTGTACTGCTACAAATATTGTAACCCACCTCCATCTTGCCAATCTCATCTGCGACTCGGAATGCGTAGCTGGATACACGCCGTCAAGCCTCTCGACGGGAACTTCAAAGACGTCGCCGCCCAGCTCCCGACGAGCATGGGCACGCACACCCCCGCCCTTCCCCCGCTCCTGGAAGCCGTCTCCGACACCTCCGGAAAGCAAGACGGCCCGCTCGCCAGAGCGCTTGCCCTCCTCTTCGAGCCCTCCCCCATCCTCTACACCACCCTCGTCCCCGCCCTCGCGGCCCACATCGAGCACTCGCCCCCCGCGCTCTCCTACCACGCCCTCGTCGATGCAGCCCTGACCGTGCTGCGGACGTGGCCAGACGACCAGAGGGCGCACTTCATCGCCGCCCACCCGCGCATCGGCGAGGTCAACGGTCTCTCGCACCTCAGCGCGCAGGAGCAGATGGCCAAGGCGACGCCCCCGGCGGTCCTCGCTCGCCTTGGCCACCTCAACGCGTGCTACGAGCGCAAGTACCCCGGCCTGGTGTACATCACGTTCGTCAACGGGCGAACGCGGGCCGAGATCAAGGACGAGATGGAGGATGTGCTCGGATTCGAGCATTCCTTGCTTGCGGATGAGCCACCGCTGACCAGCGTGGAGAGCGTAGACGCGGGTGCAGTGCAGTGGAAGCAGGAACTGGAGAGGGCGGTGGAAGATGTGGGGAAGATTGCGAAGAGCAGGCTGAAGACGTTGGGGGTCGAGCCTACAGGTGCGCCGTTCGCCTGTGTCCGGTGAACCGTACTCACAACATAGCATATTAGCCCACTCCTCTTAACATATATACATACATGAACGGGTATATGGCTCACACCGCTCTGGTCAACATACATATCGACCATACACGGTGCCGCGCGTGGCGAGAGCAAACGGCGGAGAAGGAATCCGTTAAATATCGCAATAAGAACCTAAGCCAGACACACAACAGCAATATTAACGTATAGCACACGCGAGAGTCCTTCTTCCTTTCACTGCGCGTTCGGCGAGCTCTCGACACGCGCCGGCTGCCTCTGCGGGTCCTCCTACGGTCACTTTCAAGCCGTGACGCGCGACGAGGATTCAGAGCACTCACCAACAGCACCTTCTGTCTGCGGACCTCCCACTCCGGACAGCGTCTCCGAAGGTCGCTGAGCAGCTCGTCCGCGAGCGTGTACGTGCCCTCGCTCTTGGCGTCCGTGGCGCGCTCGGCCTCGCGCGTGAAGCGCAGCTGCTCCTCGAGCACCTTCATGCGGTCTTGGTAGCGGAGCTCCGCCTGCGCGAGCGTGTCCTGGTAGCGCTTCTGGCTCGCGAGGATCTCCTCGTGGAGGACGCGCATGCGCTCCTGGTGACGCAGCTCCGCCTGTCGCTGCCACTCGGCGCGTTCTCGAGCCAGACGCGCCTGCACCTCCTCGGGGGAGGTACGTCTGCGGCGGACATAGTTCAGACCGTTGTCATATGCCTTTGGAGGGTAAGGGAGGCTGCGTCAGATCGTAATCTAGGGACGCTACAAGAGCACACACCTTGCGTTTCGCAGGGTCACTGAGGACCTCGAAAGCGGTACGGACCTAGAACGACGAGGCACGGTTGGCTATGTGTCACGAACCTACACGGGTGTTTGAAGAGCACTCACATCCCTGAACTCGGTCTCCGCACTGTTCACCTCGGCCTCGTCCGAGCCGGGAGGAAGTTTATCTGGAGTTTGGCGGGTCAGGGTGCTATTCGCTTCGGGAGGATGTTCCAACTACCCACCTGGATGCGTCTCCAGCGCCCTGACCTTGTACGCCCTCCTCACTGTGATGCAACGCGTACTTCGCCGTTCGCTTCCATTCGATAGCCAAATACGCAGGCACACACGCACCTTCGTCTGCGGTAGCGCTTTGAGGGACGCTTAAGATGTCATAGAGGTTTCGTGCTGTGGCCATATGGCCTTCGTGTACTCTCGGCGTAATCCAGGATGATACAGATGTGAAAGGCGCGCGTAGGACGCGGGGGTAACAGCGAAAGCCGTCCTTGCTCGATAGCGCCAATGTTCGAATCGCGAGCGGTCACGTGCACGACTAGTCTGCTGCCACATTCGTTCTTTATTAGCTTGAATGTTTGGATACTAGCATCTTCCGACGCTCGGATAGGCGTGGAGTGTTCTGCAGTTCATTGCAAACGGTGTAACATTATCCCTTACATGGTACACATAATGAGAACTCAGGATAGAGATGAATGCCGTCCTCGAGAATCTGTGCCCAGGAACGACGCCCCACACTCGCTACAGCTTCGACTAGACGAGATATTCTTACCACTGCCTGTGGATGTGTGAACATATTGTCCCCCTCACTGAGCCGCCGCTTCCAGTCCATCCTGTTCCTATCCCTCCACAGAACCCGACCCCGATCGGGCCGAATTGGACGTGCCCGACTCGCCCGTTCATTCTGACCCTTCCGTCCATGCAGACCTTTCCGTCCCGTCCGTCTCCTCACCCTCTGTGGCGCTGTGCAGGACCACCAGCGCGAACGAGAGGTAGACGCTGTCGTCCCTCCATGCCTGCGCTTCATTGCCGACATAGTTGCACGTCTCGTCCACCTCCTGCTTGTATGGGAACAGCGTGCTGTCCGACAGGTCTGCGGAGTGGAAAGGGACGTTTTGGAGCCCCTCGAGCCAGGGGCAGCCACATTCAGTGTGGGTAATTTGTCCGTCTCCGTATCGCGACGGCTTAACGACAGAGTTTGTGAGCGCGTCGATGTGGCCGCTCGAGAACGCGTAGACGCTGGTGGTGCAGGACATCTCATAATCCTGGTAGGGGTCGGAGCTGTCGCTGGACCCCCAGAGAGAATACGAAGTCACCACCACCGGCAGGTAGTACATAGACATTGAGCCACGCCGCTGGGCGGTCTCTGCCTGCACCGCTTCGACGAGTATCGCGTCGAATCCGTTAAACCGGTCGGTGTTCAGCGAGTACTTGTGCTGGAGGAGGACACCGTATGTGCCTTCCATCCCGCTGACAATTCGCCCCACCCGAGCCCGGATCTCCGCCGTTTTATCGGTCTCGCAGTCAGCGCGCGCTGCCTCGCCGCTCGTAGAGGGCACACGGAAGAGCTTGAAGGCGATGACCGCACGGTGACCCCCCTTGACCTTCGTCACTTGGTGGGGCTCGTCCGGATAGAATGCACACCAGGATCCAGCGTGCGCAGGCATTTTCTCGCCATGAACGACAAGGGATCCTGAGCTCACAGAGTCTCCGAGACCGACGAGGAACGTCCCCACGAGGTCTTTCTGCGGGGTGTCGCGGTGCGACCTGAAGTGATCACCCGGTCCGTACAGATGGATCTTGTATGGCTCTGCGCGGACCACAGGGCTCGGGAGGAATCGCTCCGCCCAGAGGCGCTCGACACGTCGGAGGAGGGCGTCGTCGACGGTGAATTCGGACGCGGGTATCTCGCGCGCTGCGCGGACGTCCTTGTCGATCTTCGTGACTTGGGTCTGCACGTCGCCGTAGCCCGAGACCGACGCGCAGTCGTACCATTGCTGGAGGCGCGCATTCTTTGCCTGTTGCAACGCCTTGCCTTCCTCTGTCCGATCCAGCCCTTCTTCGAGTTTGTTGCGCGCTATCGGCCCCTCGAACTCGCAGCCTGGTCGGGTGATTCGGAGGTTGAATGATTCGTCCAAAAATCCCTTCGCGTAGTTCTTTGCGATGTCCTTGGCTATTCTGAAGAGCCGGGCAAAGCGTTTCTGGCAGCGGTAAGGGGAGGGTCAGTTGCAAGGGATCACTTATAGCCGCTCGACGTAATTACGTGCGTACCTCGTTGCGTCGGACTCGGGCAGCGTCCTTGCGGTTGTTCTTGCGATGCTCAGAGTCGCCATCGGCCTGGTCAAAAGTAAGGCTTCTAGGCCCGTATCTCATCATATCCTGTACGTGTGCGCGGAACTCGGTGGGACAGTCCCCTATCGGGTCGAAGCATTCGTTGACGAGATTGATGGCGTTGATGACCTTCATCGCCACGGGTATATCGTTCGGCGGCTGGTTCGGGATGTCGACGTCATTTGCGGCGCCTTGTGAGCTATCACTAGTCAGGTCTGCGGGCTGTAAGGAAATCCCATGAATAATAAACTCTTGCAAGTTGGGTTGGCGAGGAATTACCTGGGAAACAGCGATAGCTTGACGATCTCCAGGCTTGGGGCTCTCTTCGACCCGCTGACGTTTCCTGGCATTACCAGAATGCGAAGCTGCATTGTCAGAGGTTGGATTTGCGGTCTGAGAGCTAGACATTGCAGATGAGACAGAGGGGGTGACAAGTTGTTGGGGTGCTACGTTTGGAGCCAGGGCCACTTATATGCATGTCGCTTGGGGAGTCCCACAACATGCTTGATAGATGATCACCCCAATGCGGAGTCACGGACAATGGCAAGAGTGGACGCGGGCGACCGGTAGTGACTTGACTCGAACGACGTTGCCAAATCGGGGCACCAATACAAATATGCGATCAATTGCGCTTAACGCAGACAATGAAAAACGCAATGGCCGTGATGTCTCGCCCTGGCTGGCACCGTCACAGCACATATTACACATCGGTTGAGATGGCATGCATTTGCGGTCCTGTATCATTATAAATGCACGGGGCAGGACGCGGGCGGAGGGAGGCGCTGAGCGTTGTGCGTTTGCCACTCAGCGCCATGCCAGGCAATACAAGCTGACACGTGCACGGTCCTATGCACCATTGACATGTATATATCATGGCGTGTTCACAAAGCCGCCTGTGTAGCAAGATAGCAGGTTGACGTTCACGTTCAAACCTCCAAGAGCTTGAATCAATGGGAAGGCCGGACGATCTGGACTGTGGCCCGGCAAGTCGCGGACGGCCGGGGGATGCCGGGACCGGACGCGGCCATGGGCGCTCCCTGCCGGTCAGTCGTGCCGAAGCCCGGGGATGGTGCAGATGGTTCGGGCGAGATCCTCCGACTCGTCCTCAGGCCTCAGGCCTCAGGCTCGTCCGATTGGCGATGACCCTCTCGCGACCGATAACGGCGCCCTGGCCCTGACGGTACACTGTACAGTCTGTACAGTTTAGCAGTGAGCCCACATGATAAGCACCAGGCTTGTATTGCAGTATAATTAACTCGTCGCCTTTCTGGTTGTGCGCCATATAGCTCTTACGTTCCACACCCACGCCGCCACTTGTGGGACTTGAACGCAATGTCCTCTCCGTTCGCCTCCAACACGGAGCACAATAGATCAGGCCTCCTCCCAGTGTCCAACGCTCCACGCGACTGGTTTGCACAGGACGGACAAGTCGATCACCCTGGCACCGGCCGCAAGCGCCTCACCAATTTCCAGCGCATCTGCTACCTCCTCTCCATCGCATGCAGCTTGTACGGCATCGTCCACCTATCCGGTCGCATCCACCGTGGTCGACAGTCCCCCCCGGACCCGCAGCAATACACGCGGGCGGGTCCGCTGTCCCCTAACGAGTCCTCCGACGTCTGCCCGCAGCCAAAGGCGCTCTTCCCGTCACAGCACGCGGAGCTCGCAGATGGGCTGGATGGCATCTTTGCGGACGAGACGTACAAGTTGAAGGCGTACAAGGCGCTGGCGGGCGCGGTGCAGATCCCGTACGTGGTTTCTTCGATTCGGTAGCAGCGGGGCACTCACCTCCTGATGCGCTTATGGTTGGCGCGGACAGGACAGAGTCTTATGATAATATGGGGCCTGTCGGTGTGGACGAGCGCTGGGATACCTTTGCGACGTTCCACGAGTATCTTGAGAAGACGTACCCGAGAGTGTGAGCGTGTTCATGAGCTTTGCGACGGAGCTGCGTATTGACTACGGCGGCGGACCTCCGGCTGTAGATTCGAGACACTGGAGGTGACAAAGGTGAACACGTATGGTATCGTGTTGCATTGGCAAGGCTCGGACAAGTCAGGACTGCCCGTTGTTCTCGCGGCTCATCAAGGTGAGCTTCGGAGAGCTCGCGCATATGAGAATTGTGTATTGACGCCACTGGAAGATGTTGTGCCCGTCGAGCCCGCTACTGCCGGTGATTGGGTCCATCCCCCATATTCGGGTCTATATGATGGTGCGCATATGCTAGGAAGCCCGTACGCGACAGTCGACTTGACCTGGAACTCCCTAGGTGAATGGATCTGGGGCCGAGGCACATGCGACGACAAATCCGACTTGATTGCTGGACTGTGTGTACAATTCCCCTTGATATTATGAGCATGTCATACTGATCCTCGATCTTCCACAGCGAGTCGATCGATGCGCTTCTCACGAAGGGATTCCAGCCTAAGCGTACTTTTGTGTGGGCCTATGGTTTCGACGAGGAGGCATCCGGGAGCCAGGTACGAGAGCCGTGTCGATATACCATACCTCATCTGAATGACCCCTCATAGGGAGCTGGCCACCTGGCTTCGTACATGGAAGAAACCTACGGCAGAAACGGAGTCGCGCTTATCCTTGACGAGGGTGGTGAGCTCCCTTCCAAAATTCACATGGTTGATTCTTGCGCTTACGTTACGACAGGGGGCGCATATGGTCACTTGTATGGGGGCGACGTCATTTTTGCGGTCCCCTCTCTCGCGGAGAAGGGCTACCTCGATGTCCGCATCGAACTCACGACCAAAGGCGGACACTCCAGCGTCCCGCCCAAACATACCGTACGTCAACCAAACCTTCTCCATCCAACGTTGACAGCGACCACAACTTGTTCTACAGGCTGTCGGCCTGCTTTCGTCCATGATTGTGGAGATCGAGGCCAAACCGCATGACCTGGCGCTTGTACGCGGCGGTGCTGCCTACAACGCAACACAATGTGCCGCGGTGTACGCGCCCGAGTATCCTGACCGACTCCGACACCTCGCGCACGATGCGATTCACAGCGACGCCGCCCTGGCAGAGCTCAGAGATGCTCTCGTGGAGGAGTTCCCACGGTTTGAGGCAATCCTGCGTACAACACAGGCAGTCGACCTCATTCAGGGCGGCGTGAAGGTGAACGCCCTCCCAGAGAAGGTTTCCGCGGTTGTGAACCACCGCATTGCGGAGCACAGGTACGCATGGCAGCGGCAATATAGTCCCGCATGCTGACTATCCGTGCACTTACAGCTCTGTTTCGGAGCTCAAGGCACATATCACGAACGTCGTTCTTCCGGTCGCAGCTCGCTTCAACCTTTCCCTAGAGGCGTTTGGCGGAAACGTCTCCGCCGGTACCGCCGGGCATGTCGTTCTCTCGGACGCTTTTGGTACAGGGCTCGAGCCGTCGCCTATCACCCCGATGGGCGAGAGCGACCCATACCAGGTTCTCGCCGGGACGATCATGGGCACGATCGAGTCCGCGAGGGATTACGAGGCGAGCGGCGTTGTCGTTGCGCCCTTGCTCCAGATAGGAAACACTGGTGCGTCATAGCCTTCATGGGGTGAAGATGTGTTCATATCCAAGGACTCCCTAGACACGCGGTACTACTGGAACTTGACGAAGAACATCGTGCGGTACAAGCACCTCCGGGACTCCGACCGTTACAACGGCGCTCACACTGTAAATGAAGGTGTGCCGCGTGCTGCCCATTCTCCCCGTACGGCTTCTCACGCGTTTGTGTACTCCAGCTGTCCGTGCCGAAGGGTGGATCGAGTCCATCCGATTCTTTACGAAGTTCATTTTGAACAGTGACGAGTATCTTTAAGGCTCAAATTGTTGACAGTCGTGGAACAGTGAAGTGTTACATATATATGTACGCCGGTAAACACTAGTACTAGGCATGCTTTGTATTCTCTTCGGAGCTGCGCTGCTTGTTTCCCACAACAAGCGCATGCGGCGCCTCTCCCGTCCGCTTCCTGTGGTACACGATTGTGCCCGGATAAGCGCCTCTACTGGGTTCATAGCTTTCGCTCACGACACGATACCGCCTGCTTTCTTTAAACCCGTTAATTGTCTTGTCTTGGCACAGCTTGACGCACTCAAACTCACTGAGCTCGTCCTGCATCTCGGTTGTACAGCACTTATGGGCGTTCTGAACGGAAGTTGAGCTTCACCCAATCTGACACCTCACTGCGCAGTTGCTGTGAGTGGGATTGCACACCTCCCATCTCGATGGGGATCCTTCTCATGTTGATCATTGATCAGCCTGCGCCTCCTACGCTCTCATCCTTCTTGGGCCGCCGCCTACATTCAGACATTCCCTAAAATGGATGTGGGTCCCATTCACAACGTGGCGCTTCAAGCTCCGAAGCGGTATGTCATCCAGCCCCAATCTCACCCCCACAACAGGCGCAGTTTCGCACAATGTGCACAAACATGAGGAGATGCATGCTTATGGCTTGCGTACCAGATATGCTCGGGCGGCGTTGTGTCTCGTTGGCTTGGTCGGTGTCATCGTCCTGGTCTACCCACACTGTGGATGGCAATTGCTTGCGCTTCATGGCCTGTCCGAATCGCTTCAATACGCTTCCTCTTCCCCACTGGGCGATGGCTACGCAAGCGAGCTGTGCCCACAAGCCGCACCGATCTTTCCTACGCGACTTCACACACTGGATGAGCGTTTGGGGGAGGTATTCGCGGATGAAGCGTACAAGTTGAAGGCATACGAGGCCTTTGGCGGGGCAATCCGGATCCCGTATGTAACATAGTACCATCATTCTGTTTGCGCCTCTCATAGAATGAACCTCTAGGACGGTGTCATACGACGACATGGGGCCGGTGGGAGAAGACGAGCGCTGGAACGTCTTCGGGGAGCTGCATGACTACCTCCAGAAGACATTCCCGCGTGTGTGAGTCACTGTTTAGAGAATGTTCGACTCGGAGAGATTTCACCAATGCAGGAGTACAGGTTCTCGACCTTGAATGTGACGAAAGTCAACACCTACGGCATTGTCTTGCACTGGCAGGGGTCCGATGGCGACATCCTTCCAGTGTTGATGACAGCGCACCAAGGTCAGCACTTGCGTTTGGAATTCGAACGCAGCGTTTTGTTGACGGAAGGCGGGATCAGATGTCGTTGCGGTCGATCCGTCCACGCTCGATGAATGGAAGCAGCCGCCGTACTCGGGTTTCTATGACGGCAAGCGTTCAATTGTCGAGACCGTGATACAGCATGAAGCTCATCCAAGTGACATAGGTACCTGGATCTGGGGGCGCGGTTCATGCGATGATAAATCAGATCTAGTCGCCTCCCTGTAAGCCGCGCCATTAAACTATATATTCCTCATCCTGACGGCCATTGCAGACAGGCTATCGACGCGCTTATTCAGGAAGGCTTTGAACCGCGTAGGACATTCGTGTGGGCGTTTGGCTTCGACGAAGAATCTTCGGGGACACAGGTGAAGCCCTCGCAGTAATTTTCCACGGTATGCAACAACCCTTGCTCACGACTTCCATGACACTCAGGGAGCGGGTCAACTCGCGCCGTTCCTCGAAGAGAGGTATGGCAAGAATGGCTTCGCACTGTTGCTTGATGAAGGAGGTCAGGATTCATCTACATAGTGCAGTGCATTTCTCAAACGCGCAGGCTTTTTGTAGGCGAAGCATACGGGCCGGTGTACGGCGGGGACGTCGTTTTCGCGTTCCCGGGGCTCTCTGAGAAGGGGTACCTGGACGTAGAAATTGAAGTCACTGCGCCCGGCGGACATTCCAGCGTCCCTCCGAGACACACAGTTCGGTTTCCTCCAATTTTGCGGAGCTTCAACGCGCTCATCTCATCACCAGACCATCGGAATGCTTTCCGCTATGGTGGTGGAGCTCGAGGAACACCCATTCGAGCCAGTGCTCACACGCACTAGCAGTGCGTACAGCGCGGCGCAATGCATCGCCGCATATGCGCCGCAATACCCTGACAAGCTCCGCAGGCTGACTCGCAAAGCCGTGCATAGCGACACTGCACTCGCAGAGCTTCGGGACGCGCTGCTGCAGAATTATCCTGATTATGAAGCGCTCCTGCACACCACGCAGGCTGTAGATATCATCGAAGGCGGGCTGAAAACCAACGCGCTTCCTGAGCGTGCCGCAGCCGTTGTCAATCACCGGATATCTGAAGACAGGTACGCCGTGATGCGCGATGCGCTGTAGGTCATCCTGAACTTATTCTTGCAGCTCGGTCGCAGACGTACAAGTACGCCTGGTATCACTCCTCCTCCCCCTTGCCGCACGTTTCAACCTCACGATGGAAGCATTCGGTCAAAGAACTGCTGGCGAACGTTCTCGGTCACGGAAAAGAAGCGGGCACCTCGCGCTCACCGTCGCGTTTGGATACGCGCTTGACCCTTCACCCATTACCCCGACGGGGCCCAATGATCCATTCCGAATCCTGGCAGGCACGATCCGGGGTGCGATAGAGCGCAGCACCAGGGGCAGCGGCCTCGCTGTGGTCGTCCCGCAGATTGAGAAAGGGAACACCGGTCCGTTTACTCCATATTCGCTATGAATATATGAACACTCACCGCCTGGTCGCCGAGGTCACACAGACACATCACGCTACTGGCGTCTGACGAGCAGCATCGTACGGTACTCTCACATCGGCACAGCCGACAGGTTCAACGGCTTCCACACGATTAATGAAGGTATGCTACTCTCCGCTACTCCATGGTACGGATGAGCCCAGACCTGATATTGTACTCGCGTCTTGGAGCAATTCGCGCAGAAGGCTGGATAGAATCCGCGCGATTTTACACGAGGCTTTTGCTTAACCTTGATGAGCACTGATAACAATGGTTCCACCTGGATACGTACGAAGCTGCAGCTGGATTCATGAAGTGGTCCGCACGAGGGGGCGCATGCAGCGAGAACACGTTTGAACGTGGCACCATGTGATCGTGACCTTGCCACCTGAGCGTCGTCAACCGAAGGCCGCACAAACCCACGGCTTGAAAGTGTTAGTCATAGTTTCCATGATCGATGCAGGCATTTCTAATCAAACCTGTCGCAGGTTGATAGGCCTCGGTGTATAATGTTACTCTGCCAAAATCCCAACTCGGACTATTTACTTTGGCTCAGCCGCATTGGTCCAGTATCCGCCTGAGGCCAATGGATGGTTCTAGAATTCAGGACCCTTCGTCGGCGGTACTTTCCTACAACTGCACCGTGCTGCTTGAACACATCACGATGGTCAGCCGTGTTGCCTGTCCTATTCATTGTACGTGCGACTTCAGGGGGGTGGACGCCCAAGCCACGAGTTCCCATGGTGGTGCGGCCTCGTCGTTGCAACGGCGAGAGAGCGATCTGACGCTCTGCGTGTCTGCGGATATTTGCCCAATCTCGAGTGCGATTGGCAGCATAAGTGCTGTCTGGACTCGAAGCCCACCAGCCCAGCCCCCCGTATCCCCTTGTCCTGCATCTTTCTCGCCCACTTTGAGCACCCCGCTCTGCGTAGACACTCCTTGCCTCGCACCCTCAATCATTACAGCCTCCATCCTGGTGAGTCGTCCCTCCCAGCGCCATGCGCATCTTAGCACAGTCTTACGCTCCCTGCCGAAAGTTTATCTGCCAATGTCGACGACATCCCTAGATCCGGCTCACGTATTTTTGACCGTAGAACCTGACGGCCGACAGACCCGGTTGATGCACGATGTGCCTACTCGCGTCCGAGACTCGGTGCGTAGGAACGTGGCCAACACCGGTACCATCACCAGATGCGTTCACTGATAGCATGCATACCTTATTCCCAGCATCTCTGCACGCAAACCACTGGCTCCTTAGCGGTCACTTCGGAAGGGCTTGTCTACATGAAGCTTCGGACGGGCGTGTGGACACTGCAATTTGATGCCACTGCACAATTGGGCAACACTCACGCGAACAGGCTCTCGCCGAATGACTCCGCCAATGTCCAGAGGGGCAATGCTGCCGGTCAGCTTGCGGTATGTGTATGACCGTCTAGTGGCTTTATGTCAAGTACTCACTGGTTCGTAGATCTTGCATCAACACGAATACGTTGCGCACCAGTCTCGTCTTCACACCGGACACGGGTGGAACGAGCCCGTCTGGAGTGGCTGCCTACCGCTATCGAGTGCCCTCGATCAGCGCAGCATTCACGTCCCGTACTGGGCCTCTGCTCCAATCGGATTCGACGTCGGAGAGAGGATGAGCATCCGTTTGGGAGTAAGTCATGAACTTCCCGCCATAACATTGAGCTTACCTTCGGCAGCCATGTGAGGTCGAGCCCCCGATCCCAGGATTATTCTTCAGAAGGCCGCAGGACCGCGCACGTCCTGCCAAGGATGCTACGCCCATAACATACCAGAAGTTGTTCTACCTCATTGCCAAGGCAGTGATCGATCTCATGGTATGTCATCGGCGCTGTCGTGTGGCATTCTCTATCGGGACGAGTTTGATATATATATCACTGCAACAGGAGAACCACCGGCTGTTCCACAACGGCAGGCAGGTCACCTATGACCGCCTATGCATATTGCAAGTTGAATGGAAGTCGCGGGGGTCGATTCAGCCTCTGTTGGGAGTGTACCTGTGATTGCGCGAGGCACAGTCAGCCTTCCCATCGTCGCCCCGCGAGCTTCTTGATAGCCCTTAACGAGCCAATATGAACCCTCAGCATGCGCCGGAGGCGCACACCGCGTACCTTGACCGTGTCGCGTGTAGCCACAGGCTGGCTTGGATGGGGTTCACAGGCTGACGCGTTCGCAGCATTGTACAATTCAGGTTCTTCCTTGACCTCAGTGTGATGTCTCTTGACGGGGCTACCGCTTCACAGTCGACCAGTTGGGAAACTGGTAATGTGGAACGCAGCCGACATCAAGGGCGTTCCCGTGATTGCGCGCCTGCCAGACGAGGGTCAAATCTGCTTGTTAACTATTGTGAGCCGCGTGGACGTGACCATCACTTGGTAAGGCCTCATGACTACCCTGAAAGTCTCCGGCAAGGGGGGCAGAATACGGACCCACCAACACCCACGATGCGCTTCGTGAGTGGGGGACTTCATTAAAGATAGAACAACGGCACGAAGCCTCCCTCGCCCTCCTCTGAAAACGATACCACACTGGCAAGAGGGCTCAGGCTCACTCACCAATGTGAGCCTCTATGATATGCCCACAACGACACGTCCAGTAACTGTAGCCGCCCTTATCTGTGCGGCTAACGGGGGCCGATTGTGACCCTAGGAGTGTAACAATCATAGGGCCAAGGGTGCAGAGGCAGGTGGCCCGGGAGAGGCGCGCCTGAAGCAGGGGCGGGGGCACCTGAGGGGGAAGCGAGATGAACGTGGGGGGAGTGTGCATCCGTCAGCTGCTGGACACTCACTTTATCTTGTTAGGTGCTGGCAGAACCTTGGACTGGGGTTCCATGCCGGCGCCCCCGGGGACAGACGTGAGAGCCAAGGACGCTTGCAGTCCCTCGCCCGACTACCTCACCACAGCGTGCAAGGCAACGAAACCACATACGTCTATCTTCGCGTCGCGAAGAGAATTCTCTGCGCTCTGTGATGCCGTCTGTAAAAATTCATCCTGATAGAAGACGCTGTTTCTTCACGATCCGCAGTGGTCCACCAGCGTCGAGCGTATGGAGGGTCACAGGAACAGGACTCGAAGCAACCTCCTCCTTAGGGGTGGGTGGAACGTGGAATGAGAGCAAGTTCTATTGCAAAGTACCCGCGATGGCCTCCAACGTGCTAGATTGTGTGTGGTAACAGACAAGAGGTAGTAACGGATAAGTCATGCGCCAGTGCACGCGCGCCGTGCTTAATGCATGCGACCCTTCTGAGAAGATTTTTCTTGACAAGTATTCCAATCACCTGGCTCGGCCGCCGAAGCTACATTCGGCACCCTCGCTCAGTCCCTGTTGCGCTGGTTTTAGAAATGGGCCGTGAGCTTATTGCGAGACGATCGTCAACCTACCTCCCTCCGAAAAGCGCACAGAGCGCTTTCGCTCACCCCTCCGTCCAGCCCAACCGCTTCAAATCGCGCCGACACTCTTCCGTCTCCCGCTTCACACGGGCCATATCCTTCACGACTTGCGCGAACGCACCCTCGCGACCGCGCCCGCCCTCCACGAGCCCCAGTGTGCGCTCGTACGCCGCGATCTGGCCGTCGAGCGAGCGTGCCTCCTCGTCCTGCGCCTGTTGCCGGTCGAGGAGCAGAGCGTATGCTGTTGTGACCGCGTCAGAGATGGTCTGGGAAGCTACCTGCGCCCTCGGGAGTGTCTCTGGGTCCGCGCGTGGTCGAGAGACTCCGCCCGTGTACCCTTGGTTGCGATTGCGCTGCAGTTCCGACGGCAGGTTGAGGTTCGATGCGGCGGAGTGCGAGTTCGGTGGAGACGTCGCAGAGATGGGGAAAGCGTACAGCGCGCGGTCGGCGCGGGCGCGGACGAGCAGGAGTTTGTGGAGGGCAGCCTCGATCGTCGTGGCGAGGACGTCAGCCTCGGCACTGCGAGTGGCGCGAAGGTGTGGTGGGAGCGTCGAGAACGCAGAAGTGAGTTGTGCGTCGAGTGCGGGGAAGGCCTGGTGAGGGTCGGGTAGGCTCAGCTATAGCTATTGTTTGGTAATTACGGGCGGGCTTACCAGATTTATTTGGTCGATGAGTCGGAGCACTTGCGTGCGATGGGATAGAAGTGCCGCGCGCTGTCGTGATAGTTCATCCTTCTGGAGACATATGCGCTTGGGTACTTCAGAGGCGGCCTGAAGCCACGCGTCTGGGTCCGAGATTGCTGTGTCCAGCGGTAAGTCACCTACAAGCAGATAACATGTCACGTACCATCGTCCTCATCATTGAGTGCGAGGTATTGAACCACGGTTAAGAGAGTACTCCTTAGCTCGTCTTCCAATTTCTGAATGAATTGCTCTCGTGGTGCCTATATGTAGACTTGAGCCACAGACGCCCAACCGACCTCGAAGACAGGATACTCACAGGAAGAGAAACAGGTGCCATTTTGACTACGTCATCAATCGTCAAGCCACCTGCAATTCGACGTTCTTGGTCATAATCCGCTGACGTCGAGTGCAGTACTGCACTTAGAGCAAGACTTTGAAAGAGAATCTGGTCGCTAGTAGCTCAGTACGGCGACCTGAGCGCGTAACGAAGTCCGTGCGGCATACCCACCGCGTCCGTCGGGTTCAAAGCCTTCCGAAGCGTTTGCTCCAGATGATGATGCAAGATGTTGTGCCGAATGTATGCGCGTTGCCTGTCGGTGGTAGTGCTTATTTGATCACGAGCATGTGGGGTGGCATATGCCGACCGGGACTTCGTCCAAGATGAAGATGTGAACGAGTGTGGCTGGACCTGAAAGTGCGCATGCTCACTGAAATGCGCTCTTCCATGATTCTCGCTGTGAACGAACTGTTATTTGAGCGGTAACGATCGCGCGGGCTGACTCTGCCAGTACTGGTGGTTCAACTCAAGAAGGATGCGCCCGCCGGTGGAAGACGACGAAAGTGTCACGCCGTCACAAAGCTGTGCCTGCGCCAGAGGAACACGTCAGACGCCGGTGGTGGGATTCGGCATCATCCGAGGTCCGTCCAGTGCCTGTGCTTATGCTTATGCTTGTGCGCCGGAGATGCCGTGCGGGTTACGCCTCTTGCTCTCTCTCGCCATGCGCCCTCCGAGCTCGGCCCTGTTCGAGTTCTCCGCCTCTCTGCCTTGACAAACCCCCTCGGCAGCCCCGCGCCCCGTCCCAGCGTATACGCGCACCCTCGGCCGCACTCTGTCGCGTGCGCAAATATACCGCCAGTCCCGCATCTGTCAACTCTCTGGCTTAGATCACTCTTTCCTGCTCCAGAACCATCCCCATCCCAGGCCGGGCAGCTTCATACACCCCTCCGGCGGACGTTCCATCCTACGTTGACGCTTCCTAACGGCACGGCATCCTCTCGCCCCATATAAACCTCTCGTTCGTCGGTAAGTGCAGCCCACATCGACTACACACGCCGCTTATCAAGCACTTGCGCTTTTCTCGACACTCCCTTCGAAAATCCCGACTAGTCCAACACATCCACCATGTATCCACCCTACTGGCACTGGGGTCGTATGTACCGTTGCGGGCGCACAACGTCCCGCCTCGTCTGGTTCGGCTTGGGCGCATTCGTCGCCACCTGGTATCATGCCCACCACGGCCTCCGCTCATGGCACGAGTCCCACTGCTCGCGCTACCGCATCCCTCAACAGGCCTACCCTCCTCCAAGTACATCTGCGCCCGCCGACGGCTCCCCGCCACAGGATGCCGACGCAATTCAAGCTCAGCCGGGCCAGGGTGACCGCAAGCATGGCTGGGGCTGGGGCGGATGGGGGCGCGAACACCAGCATGAGGGTGGGAGGCCAGGGTGGGGCCAGTGGGGCCGCGATGCGCAGCGCGAAGGCATGTGGGGCGCGCCCCCACCTCCGCCGCCCATGCCCATACCAGGCGAGAAGGGGTACCCAAACGAGAAGGACATTGTGCAGCAGGCGACGGACACGGTGCGTTTTGTCTTGCGCGATGACCATGTGGGCACGCGCGCTGATACGGATGTCTGCTGCGGCGTAGATCACGGATTTGTCGGAGGCGACGCTGAACAACCTGCTTGTCACTGTTGAGAGCCTGAAAGCTGTCAGTCTCCGCTCCTTGCTCATTCTTTCCTTGAGCGCGCGCTGACATAACCCGTGCCTCCTGTGCCCACAGAAACTTGCCGAGCATCGCGCGCAGCGGGAGCAACAAGAGCGCGAGCTCCAGGCGCTGCGCGAGGCGAAGTTCAAGCAGTTCGAGGAGTGGCAGCGCCAGCTGGAAGCGCAGCAGGCTGCCAAGGCAAAGGCCGCCGGGTCGGAGCCACCCCGCCGACTCGTCTAACGCGCCCCTCCCCCTGGGCTCCCTGTTCAAGTTCTAGCATCACCTCCCTTCGATTTCTGCTTCTCGATGCGCGCGCGCAACCGGCTACAGGGCTCGGAGTACGAGACACCACAACCATCCACCTTCCCGCTTTGCGAACCTGCTATCTTCGCGCGCTGTACGATTATGACTGACGACGCGGAGCCCGCTCCGGACGGATCACTGAATTTAATATGTGCTAGCTGTATCAATTCTCCCTCCAACGTATTTGCCCCTCCCCACTATGCTCTGTCTGTGTCTATCGCCAACGTCGATACAACCCGCTCGTTCTCTTCAATGTCTTGTGTCCGAATCGTCGCATTTGCATCCATCCTCTTGTCCGTATAGTCATCACCACACACATCGATGCCAGGCTCGTCTCGCATCATATCTCACCGCGTTGACGGTCTCACTCAGACTCATTGGGATAAGGAAGATTGTGCTTTCCGTGCACAGCGAGGATGAATACGCGTAGAATGGCCGGATACATAGAGTCGTACACCAGTACGCCAAAGAAAACGCAACTGTATCGTATACATCGCTTATCAAATCGTACAAAAAACCCGTATGTAACCCAGCGAAGATTCGACGACAGTGTGGTGATCGCGTGCGGCCTCCAATGGTGGGACCGTCGCGTTCCTGCTGCGTGCGGATCCTAACCTTTTGACCTTGTGATAAGATGAGCGGAAAGTTAAGACGGGGGAGAGCATAGCGGTGGTAGGGCGTGATCGTGGCAAAGTCGTACAACATATATGTGTGAACACTGAAAGGTGCCTCGGTCGTCGGCCGTCCAACATGGGCATTCGATGAGTCGTAAGCAGAGCGATAGATAGCAGCACGGAGAGCGAACAGGGGGAAATGTGGGGGAAGCCTAGAGGGGGAGCTTCCACGGCCTGACGGAGAGGTGCGCGCGATCATACCTGCCCGACGACCCGCGTGTTCGCGCCCGCGCGCTGGGTGACGTATTCGGGCGCGCGGGGCTCGAGTTTCCCCTGTTCCTCCGCTATACGTCCAACAACAGCAAAGGCACAGTGAGTGGCATGATCATGAGAGGCAGACGGGGGAACGTACGCGTCGCGTGCCAGAAGTAGACGACGAGCCCGACGAGGACGATCGCGAACGCAGGGAAGTACAACCAATACACCTTGTAATGCTTGCAACGGAAGGGGCGGTCAGACACAAGGGTCAAGCGGAGGGGACAGAGGTAAAAACGTACGTAAAGGAAGAGCCCAAAGAGCAACCCGTAAAAGTCGCTGGAGAGTAAGGAGAGGTTATAGTACGCGGACGACGCCATGCGGTACAGGATCGGCGCGACCGTGTAGAGGATGAACATCGCCGCTGTGTACGCAACGAGCAGTCCGACTGGAGACATACCGTTCGATCAAATGGCGCACATGTGGAAAAGGAGCATGGGACTCACTGGTCGCGCCGTTCCAGCTTGCCTGGGTCATACCCTTGTGCTCGAGGCCGGCGGCCTGGATGCCGTTGATGAGGACGCCCCACATCCCGAGCTGCCCGACGACCTCGTACAGTGGCGAGCGCCGCACGAAGAACTCCTCGGTTGCATTGGCTACGTGCAAGCCCTTTTGTCAACTGGCAGGAGGGGGTATGTAAGAGTACTGCTTACTGAATCCGTAGAGGGAGGCGCCGACAAGCATGAATACATCGCCCTTGGCGCGGCTTAGAGCGGGCCAGTCCCTATCGGTGAGCTCGTCTGAGGCGACGAGTAGACCTAGCCCTGCGACACAAACTACCACGCCCTATCGAACTAAAGTCAGCAAAGTCGCTGACAATTTTGGGCGTCACGATGCGTACAAGAAGCTGCGTCCAGTGGTACTTCGGGCGCATGTATATCCAACTGAATAGGAGGCAAACGGGGATGGCCCATGCGTCGAGGAGCATGCACGAGAGGAGCGTTGTGTACTGGTACGCCTTCACGACGAGGAAGTTGCCCTCGACATCGCATGCTGCCAAGATAAAGTCTGCCGAATTGGTGTGCGCAGTGTGTTAGTCGAGCGCGTGGAGAGGCTCCTGGCGGACGCACATTTCCAACCGTCCTTGTAGAGCATCTTGAACCATCCTCCGAATCCGTCTTCAACTCTTTCAGCCGGCGTGTCTACCACCGACCGCGCAAGCGCACTCACATTGATAGATCGTGTACGGGGTGTAGATTAGGAATAGTGACAAGTACCTGAAGCCTCCATCAATGCTTGCTCCGCCGCAAAATTGAGTGAATACTCACAGGAAAAACGTCTGCGTGGTGGGCAACGACCAGTTCCGATTCATAAGCTCCGTCGTGGTAACATTGGTGCAGGTTATACAGAGCGAGACGACCTGGCCGGCGAGGAGGGAGAGGATAAAGTGTTTAGTCCACAAGCTCTTGAAACGCCTCCACACACTGTCCACAAAAGCTGCGGTGGATGTGTAGTCAAGCGGAGGTCGCGCGGAGACCTTCACTTGAGTTTGCTCGCCGTCCACTGTGTCCGCAGGGAGGACGGGAGGCTCGAACGGGCTCTCGACGCGGTCCTCCTTGACGTCCTCTGGGTATTCGCTTGACATGGTGCTGAGCAAGATGGCGGGGTCTCAGAGCAGTTTCGACGACCAAGATAATGCGGTACCTGTGGCTGGGGCTAGCGTGGGGACTTTACGAGGACAGCAGGGGCTAGCAGCAGACTGGAGCGACTTGGGAGACTGAACTCAACTCTCTGCAAGCGGCGCAGAGCGTCCATATGTGCGCATCTCCAGATGATCGGCCAAAGATCGAGCAGCCACGCACACAGACGCCCATCAACAAATTGTTATCAGTTAGCCTTATTTGGCGCAAGAATATTTATTTTTGCAAGTCACCCAATCGGGAGCTATCGACACAACGGCGTGGCACGGTGCCGCGCGCTTGCAGGCTGAGACGAACAACCACTCACTCCTCTTTCTACCTGCACAAATGGCGACTGCCCCAGAGGAAACCGGTGAGTACGGAGGTCCTCTTTGCTTTCGTCTTGCCCATTCTCTTCTGGAGGCAGGCTAGCAGCGTCTTGGGTGGTCGCAGACGGATCTTTCTCCCTTTTTACAGCTAGCTAGCACCCCGCGTCGCCCTCGTCGATGTTGCCAATACGAGCCTGTGTCCTCGAATGAGCCTTTCCGACTGCAGTGTGAGGGAGACTACATTCCGGGTTGTAAAGACCAGCTTCTTCCTCCCCCAGACGTGTCTCGCCTATCGCAGGTCTTCTTTTTTGCAGCTAGCTAGCTTCCCACAGCCACAGCCGTCGTTCGAGCGAGGACGGAGTGCTGTCGCGTCTCCGGCCACTAACGGAACCATGCACACGCCAGGGCATCCTACTCACGCATTTCTTCTCCCTTTTACACAGCTCGCTACGGCGACCGCCACCACTCGTCCAGAGACTACGACCGCGGCGACCGCCGCCACCGCGACGACAATCGCGACCGTGAGCGAGACCGCGAACGCTACGAATCCCGCAGGCACCCTGAACGCGACCGAGCCCGCGACCCACGCGAGCATCGCGAACGCGGCGAGCGCTACGGGCGCGGTGGCGGCGCTGGCGGTGGTGCTGGTGCTGGTGTGGGTGGCGGCGGCGGCGGCGGTGGCGGGGTCGCTGGCCGGGAGGACTATGAGGAGTACGCACGGCGACACCGCGATGATGACCGTCGGCGCGATCGCCGCGGAGACGACGACCACGGACACCGCAGGCCGCCGCGCGATGAGGACCGTGGCGACCGGAGGGGGAGGGGAAGGCAACGGGACGCATTGGGGACTCCAGAGAGGAGGTCTCCGACGCCGCAGGATGCCGTGCCACTGACGCAAAGGAAACGCAAGGCCAGTGGGTGGGATGTGCATGCTCCCGGGTATGAGCAATATACCGCCATGCAAGCTAAGCAAACAGGTGAGTGGGAGGATCCCGTCGTTCTGGTCCTTGAGCTTCGCTCGCCGAGTTGCTCGCGGACCTGTCTGGTCCGTTCCAGCATATCGCGACTCCCAGACCAAAACGCGAAACTCCGCTGCTCGAGACGCAATATGCCCCAAGATGGTCATGTTGATACTCCACGCATCGCTCGACTTGTGTTCCACGGGGAAATGGCTGGGCGTTAACGGGACACACCGTCAACGTGACTTTGACGTCGGCGTATGCGCAGTGGCTTGATTGGGACACAGCGAGCAGTCGCGCAGTAGTTTCTTCCAAGACGCTGACCACGCATGCTTCCTCTCAATAGGACTGTTCAATCTCCCCGGTGCGAACCGAACACAGATCCCACCCATTCTGGCGATCCCTGGTCTCCCTCCCCCCATGCCTGTGAACACCTTTGGCATGGGCACCGGAGTCAACCCCAACCTATCTAGGCAGTCGCGCCGCCTGTATATCGGCAGTATCACACCCGACATCAACGAGCAAAACCTCACGGACTTCTTCAATTCAAAGATGAAGGAGATGAATCTGGGTACGGGTGCCCCGGGCAACCCGGTGCTAGCGGTTCAATGCAATTACGAGAAGAACTATGCCTTTGTCGAGGTATGCGCCTCCGTGATGCGCCTCTTCCGCCTTCTACGCCGTCTGACAACACTGGTTTATCTAGTTCCGCAGTGCAGAAGACGCCACTGCGGCGATGGCCTTTGATGGTATCATCTTCTTGAACGGTCCGCTGAAAATTCGTCGTCCGAAGGACTATGGAGGTCCGGACGTCATGGCGAACATGCATGTCCCCGGTGTCGTGTCGACGAACGTCCCGGATTCTGCAAACAAAATCTTTGTGGGCGGCTTGCCGACGTACCTGAACGAGGAGCAGGTGATGGAACTCCTGAGCAGCTTCGGCGAGCTCAAGGCGTTCAATCTTGTGAGAGAAAACGGGAATGGGCCGTCAAAGGTGCGCTTGTTTGAAAGCACGGCCTATATGACACAGGCACTGATTCAATCATTGGTTCTACGCCACAGGGCTTTGCATTCTTTGAGTACGTCGACCCTAGCGCGACAGACGTCGCGATCCCAGGGCTCAGCGGAATGGAACTCGGGGACAAGTACCTTGTCGTGCAGCGCGCCTCGGTCGGCGCAAAACCCGGGCAGTCGCCCATCCCGGGGATGTATGAACTCGCGCCCGAGATCCCGAAGCCGATCTTGCCGGTGGGCGAGCGCGACCTCGAGACGACTCAGGACCGGATCTTGCTTATGCTGAACATGGTCGTGCCCGAGGAGCTCTCGGACGACCAGGAATACGCAGACCTCTGCGAGGACGTGAAGGAGGAGTGTGAGAAGTACGGCCTGGTGGAGGACCTCCGCATCCCGCGCCCGGTCAAGAAGGACAAGGCGAAGTGGGGCGAGGGCCGCGAGAGCGCGATCGCCGCCCAGCGTGCGGACGAGGCGGCAGGCGTCGGGCGCGTGTACGTGAAGTTCTACGAGCCCCGCGCGGCGACGGACGCGCTCAAGGCCCTCGCGGGGCGCAGCTTCGCGGGCAGGAGCATCATCGCGACGCTCCTGACGGACGACGCGAACACGACTCCGCCGCTGAACCTCATCTTCGCGCCCCAGCCGGACGCACCCCCGCCCCTCCCCCAGGACTAGACGGTGGGATTGTGACCAGTCTCGCTGCCTGTCCGCAACGTCTGGCAGGCGATCCCTTTGGCCAGCGGGAACGGGAGAAGCGGAATGGAGCTGCTCGATCGTCGGCTACTAGATCAGAGTGCGCGTCCGTTTGGTCGCCGGGTCTACTGCGCGCGCCGAAACTTCCTGGAAGGTTTGAGGGACGGGGGAAGAAGGGTGATACGGCGTGGTGCTCGTCTTGCTGAATATTGCGTGTCTGTGCTGTCTTTGCGGCCGTTGTTGGGGTGATGCTGTCCGCGTGTATGTACGTTGTTCGCTTTTCTTTTGCTATCTTACTCCAGCCTTGCTCGTGCTTGGCTTGGCTTGTGGCAGCCAGTCGTCCGCTCCGGTGATCCGCCGCTCCGCCGGGCCACTCGTGGTCTGCTGGGGTGCGCTAGGGAAGGTTCAAGGTTATGTAAGGACGACAAGGACGGAGGTTTCCAGCTCAAGACCCGGCGTCCAACGCATACTTGGCACATTCGCTCAGTAACAGCAACAGCCTCTGCTCGCTGCTTGCGAAGTTAGACGACGCTCCATCAATTGAAGGGTCGATCGATCGCTTCCGCAGCGCCGACTGACCAGTGCTGTGATCATATGTTGTGGTAGTATGTACAACCATAAGCGCGTTGCAGAGATCGATCCGCCCGTGCGTCCCCGATGTCCATCATCGTACCAGAAGACTGCAGTCGGCATCGCGAGAGAGTGGCTGTGATTGCGCCGGCGCACGAAGGTGCCCATGGGCCACGCCGCCCACAGAGAAGGAGGTGGACCCGTGCTAGAGTGGGAGCTGGTGGGAGAGCTAGGCCAGAAGAGGACACATGAAGACGAAGGACGAATGCCAGAAGCGCGTTTGGCGACCTCTCCGCATGCGCGGCGACCGTGACTGGCCAGGGCCCGTCGTCCAATCTGCACCCGTCCCCGCCCCTCAGGCTGCTCTGACACAGGACCCTCGCATCCAACGCTGTTGCCGAGTGACCAATGGCCTGCATCAGCCGTGCTAGCCGATGCCCGTTCCTTTCCAATTCCTAATTTCCTATAGCTCTTTCCCCCCCCCTCTCTCTCGCTCGGACTCCGGACTCGTTCGCCGGGCTCGCCGCCAATTGTAACCAACAGCGATGGCTGACGACCATTGGTGCGACACTGCCAGTGGGGGCGTCCCCGTCGAAGCCCGTATTGTATTGGCCGAGCCCTCGAACGGGGCGCTGTCTCTCCCAGACCGCGGACGGAAGGCGTCCCAATCCCATAGGCCGCACGCACGCAAAAGTTGGCCTCGCCCGACGCGTGTGCGCCCCCGAACGCTAACGTGCCCAGCTCGCACCGGTTCCCACCTGCACCTGGCCGCTGCAGCGTGTCATCGGTGTGGCCAACGCACGCGCGCGCGCGTGTTCTTGCGCTCGCTCGTTCATTCGTTCTGCGAACGCGTCCCGATTTTGGGCACTGTGGCGCGCGCGCGCTCTAGTACACAGCGTGCGTCGTGGCGACGTGCGAGGGGCCGCCCCGCCGGCCCTCAGGCCGCAGGTTTCAGGAACGTGACGCCATTCGGCGTTTGTGCCGCCCAGCGCCCTTGAACGTTGGCGCAAACTTTGCTCTGGTGTGTCCGCAGCGGGACTGAGCATGGCCTGCTTCGCGGGTGGGCCGCGAGCCACGGGGGGAAGCGTAGGACCGGTGGCGTCGACGTGCGAGAGGCGACAGAGTGCATGCTTGCCATCGCTTGGGGCTCCGCCGCCCGCCAGCCCCAGGTGGCTGGTCCACTTTGCGTGTGCGGAGCGAAGGGAGGCTGGACGGATGCCGGGATGGACGGGAGGGAGGAGGACCCTGGAGGCTGAGGGAACGCACGCGATTGGCGGTCGGAAATGGAGGTCGTCTCTCGTCTCTTCTCTGGAGCCGCTACGAACGGCGGTGATGGGTGCGCGCCCCAGGGTGCCGGGCACGATTTACCGCTGCGAGCACGCGAGAGGGGAGATCCTGCGGCCTCGGATGCGAGCGCGGGCCGCAGGCTGGCAGGGCTTTCGAAGACGTGTGCGCATTGGCTGGCAGGGGGGCCATGCGTGCCGGGAGGACGGAAGATGTCAGAGAGCGGAGACCGTCGACGCCGGGGACGGGGACGGGATGTTGCTCGTGCTCGTGCTGGCGTGTCCCGCGTGCGTGTGTGTGTGCGCGGAGTGTACCGGGCTCGTGTTGTGCTCGTGCTTGGGTGTGTTTGGGAGCGACGCTGGGGGTCGCGCGGGGATGGTTGGGAGGAGAGAAGAAGTTGTGCTGCGGGTGGTGGAGGATGATTGGGTCGGCGGAAGGGGACACACGCCGATCTCCGTCGACAAATCATCTTGAGACAGAGACGAGGAGTTGGTGGCTGGCCGGGCGAGGCTGGTGGGGAGGACGAGGTGGAGGACGAGTGGGTGGGTCGCGCAGTGGCCGTGAGCTGGAGGACATCCGTGGTCCCTCCGAGTCCGAGTCCGAGTCCGAGTGGCCGTCGCTCGCTCGCTCACTCCGCGGACATCTCCCAGCACGGGCGTCTCCCGCCCTCCGTACTTATACCACTCCAGCCACCCGCTGCTGGTGCTAGTCCCTGTCCACTGTCCAATCCGTCCTCTGCCCTCGTCCGCCCTGCCGCACTCCATGTGGCCCTTTGCCTCCACCGCACACCTCGAAGTCGCCCGCAGGAAGCAGGCGCGCCGCGAAGACGCCCTGCGCGTCGCGCGCGACCTCGGCGGCGCAGACGCGGTGCCGTACTTGCGCGCGACAGGTCCGTCTCCCTCCTTCCATCCCGAGAACAGTGTGTCCGCGCGATCGCCGTGCGCTGACCTCCGCCCCCCTTCTTCCTTCGGCCCACAGCAAAAGAGATCGTCGAGCACATCGCGAACGGCGAGTGGACCGCGTCCGACGTCCTCGACGCCTACCTCGCCCGCGCCGTCGTCGCCCAGGACTTGACCAACTGCCTGACCGAAGGTGGGGGTTCTCTTTCATTTCGCCTATGCCGCTTCGCCCACTGCTCTCGTCTGCTCTGCCCGCGGCTGACACGCATCCAACACTTCTAGTCTTCTTCGCAGATGCGCGTGCCCAGGCAAAGGCGCTCGACGCCGAATTTGCACAGACCGGCAAAGTGCGGGGTCCCCTCCATGGCGTCCCTGTGAGCTTCAAGGACACCTGTGAGTTGCCCTTGCCCCGCACGGCCGCGCGCGGATACTGCATCCATCACAACATCACCCTATTGACCCTATCTCGCCACTAATTCGCTTAGACGACGTCCAGGGCCACGACACCACCCTCGGCTTCTCCTCCCATGCAGATGACCCCCGACCGGAGGACTCGCTGGTGAGTGCAGCCCGCGCCTCGTGCAACGCTGCAGGTGCGGTCGCCACGGACGCACCCCGTCTCCTGTCCCGCGTTCGCTCGGCTACCGGTCAGACGGGAGAACACCCCGCCGTGAACCGCGAGCCAGTGGCGGATGGCGGACGCACTCGCGACTTGCAGAGCGCGCCTGCCTCGCGTCCGCGCCCGCTCCCCCGCGTCGCACCTGCCGCTGCTGCATGATTGAATCGCCAATCTTAATGCAGCCATTCTCGGCGTGAGAAGCGAAGCCGCGCGAAGAGCTCGAGACGCGCTATCCCCGCCGCTTCGCGTGCCTTGCTTAATTCTGTCCTCCCCTCCCCCAGGTCGTCGCCCTCGTGCGCGAAGCAGGCGGAATCCCGATCTGCAAGACAAACGTCCCCCAGCTCATCTTTTTCTTCGAGTGCGTGAACCCGGTCTGGGGCCGCACCCTCAATCCCTTCAGCAAGTCCTATTCGTCCGGTGGCACCTCCGGCGGCGAGGGCGCACTCCTCGCCATGGACGGTTCCGCGCTCGGCTGGGGCACCGACATCGGTGGTTCGCTCAGGTGAGCCTCATCGGCTCGCAGGCGCCCAATCATGCGGTTGCGGCTCCCGCAGCGCTGGACGTTCGCCAAAACCACCACCCGGCTGGCTGACATGTTCTGTTGCGCCCAGGATCCCCGCGTCGTTTTGCGGAGTCTACTCGCTCAAGACGGGCTGGGACCGTATCAGCATGGCTGGTGTCCAGGGTGCGTCCGCTTGCTATCCCGCCATGAACCTGGGTCCGCTCCGCGGAGGACGTCCTCCTGTTGGTTTCTCCGTGGATTGACATCTCCGCCGTCTGTGTCACAGGTACATGGCCCGGCTTCGAGGCAATCCGCACGGTGGCAGGCCCCATGGGACGGTGCGTACCTCTCCTGCCGCGCCTCGGTGCGATCTTTGGAATTCGTCGCTTACGCTTCCTCTCGGACTCATGCGATCCTTCCCGTCTCCCATGCCCACCTCCGTCTCTGTGCGCAATGCAACGGGCCCACGCGCACAGATCCGTAGATGACCTTGAGCTCGCTGCACGGCTCGTGTTTGGGAAGCAGGGCGCCGACATTCATCCTGTGCCGCTCCCGTACCGCGACCCAAAGATGCCTGCGAAGCTGCGGTTTGGGTTCTATCTCTCTGGTGCGTTCGTCTCGCCCACGGTTCTCGCGAGGCTTCCGTTCTACGCGTCCAACTGCTTCTCATCGTCCACTTCCTGTTCGCCTCCGGTTTGCCCGGTACTTTCTTATGCCGGCAGTTTCTCTCGTGCTGCATGCCCGGACGTTTTACACTTGTCCGCCTGGCACTACGTCATCGCCCCCTGCTCGTTGATGATGAGAACGACGGACTGACAGCACGTACCACGCAGACAACTTCATCAAGGCGTCGCCGGCGTGCCAGCGAGCCGTCCGTGAAACAGTCGATGCGCTGCGCAAAGCCGGCCACGAATGCACAGAATTCGAGCTTCCGCAGGGTACGCCGTTCCTTCCTTCTACGCCGCCGCAAACCCACTCGCTTACGCCCTTCCCATGATGTCCGCTCACGTTCGTACGTCTGCGTACCGTAGCTGCGCGCGCGATGGAGATTTTCATTGGCCTCACGGCCGCTGACAAGTACAAAACGCTCTCCGCGGACCTCGGCAACGACCCGCTGGTGAGCACCTCTCCGCGCCTTCTCTCGCTTAAGGCCCCCTGGCCCGCTCCGAGCTCGCGCTGACGGCCGCGCGCAGGAACCCGGCGTCGCCCCATTGGTTCAGGTCTCGCGGTTTCCAGGTGCGTGTAGGGTTCCTCCGCCCCCCCCCTCCTCCTCCTGCACCCCACGTCCCCGGAAAACACATGAGCTGACACGCCCGACCCCCCTCCCCTCGCCCCCTCCACACCTCCTTGCCCCCTCTCGTCCCGCATGTCCGCGCTGCCGATCCGATCGCACGACGCCCATTGGCACGGCGAACGCCGTTTCCCCACACCCGCGCGCGCGTGTGTGCCACACCGCACTCAAAAGGCTGGCTGCGGAGCGTGATCGCGTGGGGCGTGGGCAGGATGTTCGACGACGACGTCGTGCCACCCGTGATCCGCGCAAGCTGCGGCAAGGACGTCGAGGAGTACCACAAGTGGGCGCGCCAACGGGACGAGTACACGAGCATGTTTTACCGCGAGGTGAGCGAGCCCCGTTCCGTCCCGCTCCCGCTCCCTCGCATTCGCCCTCGCCCCTCTCTCATCTCATCTCCGCGCCACGTCGTCGGCCTCGTTGACGAGGGGGAGGCGCCTCCGATGCGATGTGTGCGTGTATGTGTGGCTGGCCGGCCACGCTCGTGACGTCAAGCGCTGACCACCGCTGTTCTCTTCCTGCTCGTGCCCCGTCCACGCCCGCGCCCGCTCCGCAGGTCTGGGACAAGCACGGTTTCGACGGCATCCTCGCACCGGTACTCGCAATGCCCGGGCTTCCACATGGGTAAGTAACGTCTTCCTTCCTTTCCCCCCCGGCACTCTCACTGACGCTGTTGCTTTTTTGTATTTGCCGGCAACCCCCCCCTCTTCCCCCCCGCGCCCGCAGGTCCGTGCAATACCTCGCCACGCTCGCCTGCGCCGACCTCCTCTACAACGTCACCGACGCGCCCGTCGGCACGCTCCCCGTCACGCGCGTGCGCGCGACCGACGTCCCCACCGCGGAGTGGACGGACCCACATACCGGGCACGGGCACGGCTCGCCGTTCGTCGAGCACCTGCTGTACGGCAACGGCCCCTCGGGCGCTGGCGCGGGTGCGGGCGCGGAGAAGGACTCGGAGCAGGCGCACGCCGCGGGCGGCGGCTTCTACGACGCGGAGAAGATGGCGGGCCTCCCGGTCGGGGTGCAGGTCGTTGGCCGGCGGTGGGAGGACGAGAAGGTGATCGAGATGATGCGCGTCGTCGACGCTGCGCTCGGGCCGCGCGATTGTGGGCCGTGCAGCTGGACGGGGCAGGGCAAGTGAGGAGTGAGGAGTGGGGCGCGCTCGTGGTGGGACAGTCTACCAGTCTACTACTGGGTCGTGGGGATGGTCGGTATTCTACTGTGCATGTATAATGGGGTGTGTGGATTAGTGCGAGGAGTGTACATAGACGACGTGTGTGCTAGGTCTACATTGTGCGATCACCCTCCGGCCGTTGGTGTTGTACTACTGCTGTTGACATCGTCCAAGCACGGAGACAGGCTACCAAGAGCTGAAAATGGCTGATAAGTCAGCAGAGGTGCATGTTGAGCTTTGGCGTGATGCCCGTGTAGGCTGCTCACCGTGCATGTAATAATCTTCTTCTTCTTCGTCATCATCCTCGTCTTTTGGTTGCTCATCATCCGGTGCCGACACTGGTGGCATATATCCCTCTCCTCCTGTGCTGACCAGGTCATGGAAGATGTAGAACAGCGAAGCCCTCATGTCCTTGAGGATTGCAGTGGGAATGCCAGATGCGGGAGGGATCCACGGTGAGATAGCAGCATGAGTCCCAGGTAAGATGAAGGAAGGCGTGTCTTGGGGTGCGGGCCGCCAGAAATCGGGCTGGTGTAATCTAGCTAGCCGTTCAGAAAGCATGGAGCAGCATGCACAGCATTTCTTGCTGGAACCCAGGACGATGTTCTTCGAGTTCTGCCTCACGAGACGTAGGTCAGCCTGAGGTCAGCACCAAGGCGTAAGACTGACGGGGAAGTACGTCTCAAGGAGGTTTTGACCGCATTGTTCTTCACTAGATCCGTATCTAGCGGTCCACACCAGGGCCAACATAGAAGCTTCAGCATGGACGGCCATCTGCTCTGTGAGCTTGGCGCTCATCATCTGCTTCTCCTCTGCAGGGGGATCAGGGTTCTTGCAGATGAAACCCTTCGTGGCCAGGAAGTGCGTGGCCCTGCCGACTTCATCGGAAGAATAGTGTTGGCGCAATTGGTCCATGTACGCATCTGTCATGGTCTTGACGTCTTCATAGGTGACCTGTCTGGAAGGGTTCGCCTTGACCTGAAAGACCATCACATCTCGAGCAGGTGCCTTGAAGCCGGACATGAGTATACGCCGGGAAGTGTACCAGGTGGTGATGGACTGGAGATAGCGGTGTAGATGCTGGACGCGGCTCTCTTCAGGGCAGCGCTCAAGAGACGCTAATATGGTTGTGAGTACATCATACAATGAGCTGTCCGGCGTTCGACTCACCGTCCTCAGTTTCGTCGTGATCCTCCTCGAAGGGTTGACCGTCTCTTTCTGAAGAGTCTACAAGAGAAATGTCAGCAGTATACCGCCAGCGACCATTGACACCACGTCACCGTCATTCTGAAAGACGTCCTCAGGGCCTGCAAGTTGTGAGGCATTGATCGACGGAGCGACCTTCCGGGGGAACATGCTCACGTTGGACTGGCGGCAGCAAACATCGGCCCACGCCGTGCTGGTTGAGTAACTCAAAGAGGTTCGACCGAAGCAGAAAGTCGAGATCTCGAATGGCTATCAGGATGTCAACAGTCTCGCGAGGACTAGGGACCTTGCGCCGCGTCTGAGGCGTCGTGTGTTTGCCCGAGAGGCCGCGCTGGATCGTGCCAAGCAGATCCTCAAGGGCACCTAACCACTGCCCGGCATTTTGGAAGGAGAGCGGATATTTGTGGGGACCGTCGGGGGTGAGTTGGTGCTTTGCAAGAACGTCGGGCTCGCCCGCGAGTTCGACGTATTCTGTGCCCCAGGACTTGGCAGGGTTCCTGATATACCACTCTCGCATGGTGCGCAGAGGCGGCTCGTCCCAGAACTTCTTCCTCGAAGGCTGTGGGTCCATCATGGCGACTCGCGCGGCGAGCTTCCGGTGCATACGGCGTATGAGTAGCGCATCCAGCGAGAAACATCATTTCGCTACGTCACCGCTTCTCCGATCTTCAGGAGGGGTGCGTATATAGAAAGCCATGATTGCGCAGAGCTCGCGCAGACGTTCATCGAGGTCCGGCTCCCTAGAATCGTGCGGCATGTGCATGAGCGCAATACGGGAGGCAGATACGGGAGGCCAGCCGGGCCACTCACCGCTCGACCGGCTGGCGGTACCAGTTGTCGACCAGCCGCTTCGATGCTTCAACGTCAGCAGCGACGCGTTCAATTTTGGGCATCTCCGGAGCGGGGCCGTTTACCGACGCTGGGCGTTCGTCGCGCGCGCAGACGATGACGACATTGTCAGGCTCGAGAAATCCAGAGACCACCGTGCTACTACCGGCAGTGCTGAGGAGCGTGGCTACATGCAAAAGAAGGCGGGATTCGAGACGCTCCTTTGGAGACACATCCTTGCGTACCGCAGGCTTTGGTTCACCGCATATGTGTCCCCGCGCAGCCACAGTGAGGAGAGCGATGTCCCTGCGAAGTTCTTCCTGCGACTCGCCCTTGAAGATCGAGTCAGCCGAGAGCAAGGACCAGTCAGGTTTCCGAGAGGAGACGTTCCACTGATTTTGCATGATAGAGAGTGCGTGTGCGTGAAGCAGATTGGACGTAAAGTGATACGCATTCCACGAGTCACAGTCAAAGTCAAAGTCAGAGCGGCGAGCGAATTGGCGCCTGTGAGCATGCCGTCTAGGCGCGGAGAGCCATGACGTTGCTTTGAGGACTCAGCAGCTGAGAACTTAGACCGAAAACAGTCATCTTATTGAATGGATAGACGTACCGGTACCAGTGGTTCATCGATCATCTAGCCGCATTATGTGTGAGCAAACCAGATGGCGCGGAAGGGTCTCATACATTATCGCTCGAGTACCTTACAAGTAGAGCGTCCCGACTCTCTGTGCTTGGCGGTCGTCTCTTTACAAAGTGTATGCATTCCAAGGAGGCAATATGCGACACCAGACTCTTGCTAATAACCAAGCTTTACTGGAGTGAGCACGACTCAGCGAGATTCCGAGGGTGGGCATAGAAACACCGGGCGGCAGTCGAATACGAGCCTACGAGGTGTGGCTCATGCGGTCTTCCCGGCGCGGCGGTCTGCTTTCAGTTGCTCCTGCTACTCGGATAGAACACACGGTGAACAGCGTCAGCATACCTCCGAACACGCCGCCTCCCCGTCTTTCGTGGGCACTCACCCACGCCTTCTTGCAGTCCCGGTATGCCTGGAAGTAGTCGAGACACTTGTCCCTGTCATAGTCGTGGTGATTCATGCAGTCCATGGACGCCTTGGACGCTTCCGCACAAGGACTGACACCCATGCGAACCCGGTCATCTTCCCGTACACGCGATGCCAAAGCGGTGGGGGACGTACTCCACGAACTTCGAGACCTGCTTGCCCTGTGATGCGCGTGTACCGATGCGCCAGTGTGAAAATGCGTCTTGGAAGCTCAAAGTTCGAACATGAGCTGTACGAAACGCACCTTGTAGCGTTTTGTGTAGGGCTCCGGGACAGAGTTCGCCTGCGGGTCGGGCAGCGAGGAGATCTTGTCCTTGTCGACGCCTTCGGTCGTCCTGCTGCACGACATTTCCCTTCCTCGGTGTAGGTTACGCCGAGGCAGGCAGATGTTTGGGTGAGAGTTGGACGACGTCTGGGTCCTGGCCTCGGGGCGCCATGGGCGCTTCTCGGCCTCGTGCAGCTGCGTCCTGTCCCGATCCTGCCGTGTCCCGTTCCGTGCCTTGCTGCAGGTCCGACCCCCCCACATCGTCTAGTACCTTGCGCTCCTCCCAGCCCTTCCTGCACGCCCTCTTGACACCTTACGCTCTTACTACTACCCACGTGCAACAGATCGCCATGTCCACAGAGCTGCCGTATGCCGCAGACGCGGAGGAGTCGCTCTCCTACGACGAGCTCGAGGTGCGGGACCGTCCAATGGGCTTGCATGCGGCATGCTCGGCGGAGCGCAAGTCACGGAAGCTTTCTGAACCTCATGCCTCTCTAGGTTCTGCGGCTACAGTATCAGAAGGAAACCGCACAGTCTCACGTCACCGTGCAGACGAAGTTCAATTACGCATGGGGCCTCGTGAAGAGCCCAATGAGCGAGCACCAGGTGGAGGGCGTCCGGCTCCTGCAGGGTACGCTCTCGCTCCTCTTTTCCCCATGTTTGATATACTACGCGTTGATGCTGAGACTCTGGCGGGGCGGGGCGTGTAGAGATATACCGCGCGGAGCCAACGCGGCGCAGAGAGTGCCTCTACTACCTTGCGCTCGGGCACTACAAGATGGGCAACTACGACGAGGCGAGGAGATTCAACGGTGTGTGCTGCGCGCCCCACATGCCGCAGCCCTGCCCATAACTGACCGGCTCACCCTCCACAAAACGTTCGCTTTGCCCCGTTTTCGGTCTGCAGCACTCCTGCTAGACAAGGAGCCTACGAACCTGCAAGCGCAGAGCCTCGCCTCCCTCATCGACAAGCGCGTCACACGAGGTACGCCCTCCCTCTCCCCCCGCTAGCCCCACATCTACCTATCGGAATTAACACCCCTCTCTGCTTCGCCGCAATTCGCGTACATACAGAGGGATACATCGGCATGGCGATCGTCGGTGGCGTAGCCGCGCTCAGCACACTCGCACTCGCGAGCATCATACGGCGAGCCTCCCGCAAATAGCTCTATGCGCCCCGCCGCGTCTGACTCCCGTCTCTCCCGCCTCTCTTCCGCCGCCCTCACGCGCCTTCTTTAACGACCTGCGGTATCTAGGACGCGGCATTGAATCTCGAACATCGGACGGGCGACGGTGACCTCCTTCATTCACGTCCAGGCGACCGTTGCCGCCGTCCACGCACCCACGCACGCACACACGCACATACACATTCGCCCCCACGTCCGCACGTCCGCGCTGCTTCTGTCGATCCACGAACCGCTGTCCACGTCGCTACCATTATCGCATAATGTCTTAACTCCGCTCTGGATATGCACCCGTGAACGCCTGCGACTCCCGTGCACGACACGCGCACCGTCGGCGCATGTCATTCGTGCAGAGTATCGACGCGCCGACGCGTTCCGATCCTTCAGCGTGCGATCTGTGTATACAGGGGGCGCAGTAAGATATCTCCGTAAACGGCGCACGTCAACCCTCACAGAGTACTGCCCATGGCTGGCTTCAGCCTCGAGCCCCAGGCGATGATCCTACACTCTTTCCTCACAACTCTTGACTTTACAAACGCTGCGACGCCACGAGGACGAGCAGAGCACTCCGTAACATCGATCATGGGCATGTGCATTCCGCGTTGACAGCGTGAAGTAATGTCCTATTGCATGGCAAGAGAGACGAAAGCGAGACATCCGGACCGTCCGTGATCGTACAAACACTAACCCCCAAAGGAAACAGAGACGGACTCGAGAGAGGAAGTGATAGACCTGGGTCAACCAGTGGAAGGAGATGTGGAAAGCGGGCGAGGATCTAGGAAGCGTTGTGCGTGTAGTAACAGCGTGGACGGCGTATGTAGGTTAACGGGAAGGTGTGTTGCGGTGGGGGTGGGGCGTTGGGGAGGGATCTACTCGCGCGTGGTGGGCGGAACAGTGTGGGATGCAGGACGGAGTAGCAGCAGAGAACATGCAATGTGCGATATGTGGATGGAAATGGGCGTCGGACGCAGTAGTGCGCACCCGGGATGCGATACAGAGGGAGATACAGACATGCTGTGAGCGAGCGAGCGATGATAGCCTACAGTGGAGATGGAGCAGAGCGATGCGATGGTGTGAGCGATGTACAATGCAGCGATACAAATGCGGTGGTAGTGGTGGTGGTAGTTGGGTGGGTGTGTTGTGGACATGGCACGTTCATGTGGGCAGGAACTGCGCCGCTTCGGCGTACATCTCCTCCGGCGTGCGCTTGAACGCGGCGATGCCGAGGAGGACGAACCCGGTCAGGACGGCGATCTCAAACAGGATCCACATCGTCGCCCATACTGTGAACGCGGCGGGCGTTGAGTTTAGTATGTCTTACCACACGCTGCTGGAGGAAGGACAACGAGAAGTAACGTACTGTGCGCGGGTATGCGGGGATAGAGCAGGGACCACTGCGTCGCGTCCGAGTCGTTCGCCTTGCGGAAATACTTGTCATCTGCGATGTCCCCTACGAGGCAGGTCAGCGTCTGTCTGTAGCCACAGCGCGGGGCCGGGGAAGGCATACTCACACACAACGTACATCGCGCTGTTAGTAAATTCAAGTCAGTGAGCTTCATTTTCAATGTTGCGGAGAAAGATTATCATACTTCATGACTCCGACAAACAAACAGTACCATCGCAGGGCCTGTCTGCACTCGCGCGTCTCGTTAGCTATGCTTTCTGAGGCTAGGACGACATGATACGGACGCATGGTCAATGAACCAAAATCCGATGAGGAGGCCTTCGTAAAGCACTGTAAGCAGGATCGTTCTGGCCCAATGATCATCGAGCGCGGAGAGTGCATCCGAATGGGTGAAATCGGATCCCGGTTAAGGTCCGGCACGAGGCCAAAGTTCACACCGGCGTAATTGGTTCATGGGACGCGGACAATGAGCTGGCAAAGCACACTGACGCCGCGGGCGTAAAAGGGACTTACAGCTTATTGCGGACGAGAGCGAGAGGTGCTATGAGGCCGACTCCGAGGACGAAGCTCATGATCTTGGAAACGAGGGTGTCGAAGCCGGCCATGATGAAGAGGCCGCCGAAGACGGTGGAGCCAACGTAACCGGCAGCGAGTATGGTTGGGGGATGTCCGCCGGAGACTATGGTGCATCCGCCCATGTCGGGGTCTATGCAGACTCGCATGACGGACCCGCCTGTTAAGATGGCCTTTGCAGGGTCTAGAAAGGAGCGAAGACGCGGCGGAGTGTACGGGACTCACTAGTGATATGTGACATAGCTCGTGCCATCCGATGGTAAAGAGCTTGAGGGGGTTTATGACGACCCTTGCCCCGGGGATGTTCCAGAAGGCGAAGATGACGACGGCATAGACTACGATCTGCAGAGGGGCTATGAGAGCGGGGAAGCGAGACGAAAGCGGCAGGCGGCGTACAACATAGAGAACGGGGACCTAGAGCGGATCGAGGTGAGCAAGCGAAGAGGACAGGAAGCGAGAGACATGCCTGGTCGTGGGTGGGCGCGACGGGGCTCATGTGGTGGACGGGGAGCGGGGGGGCGATGGGGGGGCGGGGGGTGTAGGGAGGGAGGTCAGACATGGTGCACAGTTTTAATAGACGAGGTTGAGCTCGGGGGCTGCTCGCAGAACATGAACGTTGTGCACGCCAGAGTCGATGCGAGCCTGTGCCACACCCACACAGCCACACCCGCGTGCCCACAGACGCCCGTGTTCGAGACGCGTGCGTCACGTGTACACGCGACCTTTGTTTACTCGCAGGCGGAGTTCCAATCCCCGTCGCGCTATATAAGCCTTCGACACCTTCGCGTCCGCAAGCCCAAAGTCCCTCTTCCTCTCCACCACTATCCGCAACCCCCACCCACCCTCTACCACCTCTATCTAGCACAAATGGTATGCCTCCGTCCAACGCATCCGTTACACGTCGCATATTGACCATGTCTGTAGTCTGGCAAGGGAAAAGCGTACGAGAGCCAACTCTGCGAAACACGCGCTCGCATACTCACATCTCCCCTCTCGCAGTGGCAAGTCCTCTTCTGGCAAAGCTGGTGCTGAGGCTGGCAAGTCGCAGTCGCGTTCCGCAAAGGCTGGTCTCCAGTTCCCCGTCGGTCGTGTCCACCGTCTCTTGAAGAAGGGCAACTACGCGCAGCGTGTTGGTGCTGGTGCTCCTGGTGCGTGCTTTACTTGGACACACACAAGCTTTTCTCACGTGCTTGTTCTCCAGTCTATTTGGCTGCCGTCCTCGAGTACCTCGCCGCCGAGATCCTCGAACTTGCCGGTAACGCGGCTCGTGACAACAAGAAGCAGCGTATTGTCCCCCGTCATCTTCAGCTCGCCATCCGCAACGATGAGGAGTACGTGATTTCGCGAGCCTAGTTTGACATGTATTGACCAAGTGCGTAGGCTGAACAAGCTTCTGGGTGACGTCGTCATCTCGCAGGGTGGTGTCGTGCCCTTCATCAACCCCGAGCTTCTTCCCTCAAAATCCAACAAGGGCAAGAAGGAGGGTGCCTCCCAGGAGGTGTAGGTTCTTGTTTGGGCGCTCTATGTCGTGGGTCTCGTGTCCTGTTGGGATCTGTACTTGTACCATGTCGTATGTGTCTCTTAATGAACTTATACTGTCGTGTATTATGACCAAGGACTTTGACTGTGACGATCATCAGGCCTCGGAATGTGAGACTTGGTCGAGGAAAAGTGGGGCATGTTCGAAAACAGCCAGGCGTGTTGGAAATTCATCGACAGGGCCTTGCAGAACGAAGCGTAATGAGACATGCATCCCCAAGTGGAAAGTAGTGACAGCATATGCTATGATATCGCCGATCTATTCAAAGAACATAAGTAGGTAAGGGCTAGTAAGCTCATAAGACATGGTGAAGACGTATGTTAGAAAATGTGAGCACCGTGTACGTCCCAGGACGCAAGCAATCATTAACACAACCAAGAACAGAAAAAGAACGAGATCAACCACGTCCACCCTCCGCACTATATTTTACCATAAGATCGTCCCATCCCTCAACCCCTCACCGAGCGACGCACCCGCGCGCTCACTGCAACACCTCGTCCTCCGCATCGCTCGCCATCGTCCGCCGGCTCAGCTCCGACACGCGGCTGATGCTGCTCCGCTTGTTCATCGTGCGCGACCCCGCGCGCTTCAGGCTCGCCACGCCGCCCGCCGCCGGAGCCGCGCCCGGGCCCCCGACCGCGCTCGGGAACCCGTTGCCGTTCGCGGGCGGGGAGCCCGGCGAGCTCGGGCGCACGATCGACTGGCGGTTCAGCGAGCTCACCGGGCGCGGGCCCCGCGTGAGGCGCGGCCCGCGCGAGAGGCGGTCCGTCGGCGTGGACGCGCCCGACCCTGGAGAGCCGACCTTCACGGGCGAGGGGCTACGCGAGCCGCCCGAGGGGGGTGTCGGCACGCGCGGGCTCGACGTGCGGCGCACGACGGGGGGCACCGCGGTGGGGGGTGGGGTCGGGGCGCTGTCGTCCTCGACCGGGGGCTCGACGAAGCGCGCGGGGCGGGGCGGGGACGCGGGTTCTGGGGGCGGCTCCTTGAACTGCGGGCGCGCGGGGACGTCGTCCGTCTCCGGCGGGGGCTCTTTGAACACCGGGTGCGAAGGAGCCGCGGGGGGCGGCGGGGGAGGCGTCGCTAGAGCGGGGATGGGCGGCGGCGGCGGGATGTTGCTGAAGTCGACCGCTGGCACTGGGACGGGGTTGGGCACAGGCGAGCTCCGCTTATCCTCTAGGGCGATATCACCCGGTTGAGGCTGTGGGGGCGGGGGGATCGAGTGAAACTCCTCTGGCTCGTCGGTGAAATGAGGCACTGGCTGGTGGGCCTCTATGGACGAGGGCTCGTCTGTGACCACGCGGGGGCTCTCGGGCACCTGAGGGAGGACGCTCACACCGGCCGCAGCAGTAGCAAGCGGAGGGGAAGCGGGGGCCATGATGTGCGGGACGGGCGGCGGAGACTTCACCTTCAAGCCACGCTGAGCGAGCTGTTGTGCATGGAGCTCCTTCAGATCTGCACCCGCAGAAATGCGGGAGCGAGACATGCGCATGTCGACCGGGCGGGTGCGCCGACGGACAGGGACCTTGCGCTCAGACTCGCGCTTCTTCTTCGCGATCGCGGGCGGGATGATAGCGTCGTACTTGCTCAACAGGTCAATGAAGAGCACTAAATCGACTGTCAATGCGATAGAACCCTCATAGCATGTTGGTGACATACGGGTAGGATGGCGGTCCTGAATGGAGAACTCATTTTCTTGCTTGGGCCGGAGGATAGCTGTGAGGAGGGTGCGGTCAGATGCAAAGCAAATACGCTGTAAAGTATTACTTACTGCGACCCATGCTGAGCGCCAACTTGGTGATGTACACCTCGTTCGGCTCGTTCTCGGACTCCGACGTTGATGCAATGAGGCTGCAAATTGTGAGGTAGGGTTCTGCAGCGTCTAGAATGATAGCACCCACTCCTTGAGGTGCTTGATGATGATATCGAGAACCATGAGATGAATCTTGGGCAGCTTCGTGAGCGCCGCCTGCAGCTCCAGGATATGCTGCTCCGAAGAGGGCTTCAGTTCCTGGTTTGCGCTCGATCCAACTGTTGCGATCGTTGTCAATAAAGATGTGGGCTTCGCGAGATCATATACAACACACCACTCGGGTAGAGTTTGCGCAACTCATCCCATCCCTCGTACATGCAAAGGGGGGGATCGAGCTCGAGAGCCCAGAGCTTGACGCCGCTAGCGAGGACCGGCCCGTCGTACTTTTGAAGCAGATCCTGTGGAATGTCCTCCTGGGGTGGGACCGCGTTAAGTGTCTCCCGGAGATGGTGCACCGCAGGGAGCGGGACCTCGTAAATCCATGTCCTGCGACGCTCTATCCCATTGTGTCATTACATGTCGCTCAGGGTCGCATTTGGACGAGCATCCACTCACCCGCATCATCAGGAAGCTTGGGATATGCCTCTTGCAGCGCCCCGAGCAAAGCGAGCAAAACACCTGGCGCCTCTTCCTTCCGCTCCCCAGGCGTACTGACATTCCAGTACGCGCTGTCAGCCCAGCGGCGCAGATCGATGCCGAATACAACGTCAGACTCGTCGTGCGTGATAGACTCGTACACCTGGGCGACGGGCCGGAAGGGACCTGTACGGCACCGCTCGATGAGCACCTTAATGTCCTGCTCAGGCTGGTAAGACGCGATGAGCGTCTCGACGCGCTCGCTGGACGCCCCAGTCGACTTCGACACCTTCGCAAGGGTGTTATAGTACTGAGTGAGAACTGAGAGTCATAAAAAGTTAGGAGAGTAGCATATAGACTGGTACGATGCAAGGCTGACCAGTCTTGACCGCACGCAGGCGATCGAGCTCCCATTTCTGTAGGGTCTTAAGCGTGTCCTCGATGCGCTCTTCGAGGCCGAGGCGCTGTCTGTCGAGCTTCCTGACCGCAACGCGGTAGTCCTTGTCGGCGGTCTCGGCGTCACGCCGCGCACGAACATATTGCGGCTCAGTATTCGCAGTGAATGCCTTCGATACGAGGGTGGCAAAGCCACCGGTGCGCTCAGCGATGTTCTGAGTGAGGGGCGTCAACTTGTCAATGGGCGTCAAGGTTGCCGCGGCGTTCTGCGCCGGAGCCGGAGGCGCATCAAGAGTGAAAGCCTAGTGCTATGTTAGTATGATAGACCAGCCTACGGGAACAACAAGAATGGCCACCTTTGCTCTGAACTGGTAATAAGCATCGTCTGCGTTCTCAAAGTCGTTCCCAAGCTCGCCCAGCCTGCGGAGGAGGTTGTACTTCTCCGTGAGCACGCGCGCAGCGACCTCAGCGTGGTCCAGGTTGCCCTGGAACGCCTTCACGCTCGCGTTCAGCCAGCTCGCAAACTCCTCGCCCGAAAAGCAGTCCTGGTACTCGCCAATGAGCGGGAAGCGTACCGGGCGCAATGGCAACTCTTCCTTAGCCCGCTTCATCAGAGCCGACACCTCCGCGGGCGTCATGGGGATGCCTGCGACATCCATAGGCGGTAGCGGCGGCGGGGGAACTGGGTCCGTCTCGAGCTTCGGCGGGGCGACTTTCGCGACTGCAGGGGGCAACTCCATCGGGGGCGGCGACTTGATGCGCTGCGGGGTGCTCGCGCCCCCGTCAGTCGCGCGGCCCTTGCCCTTGTCGACCCTCGGAGTCTCTTTCTCCTCCTCGATGTCCGCGTCGAATTGCACATCGGGCTTAGCGGGGAGCGGGTGCGAACCGGCGTTGAGGCGGAACTCCTTGAGGCGCTGCGTGATGCGCTCGGACATCGTCGCCTGGCGCTGGGGCGTGCGGGGGGCGGCGTTCGGGTTGGCGCCTAAGGGCTTCAACTTTGGTGATGAGGTGTACTGGTCCCCGACCGGGTGTGTGATGGGTGCGAAGCGGGCGCTGTGAACGCGTACTAGAGCTTTAGCGAGAGTTGGCTGGGCTGCGGACGGCCACTTACTCATCCTCTGCCTCGTCTGCCTTGCGAGTTTTCGTCAGGTAGTCGTTCTTAAGCTTCATCACCTGTATCTGGAGTAAGTAGACAGCCTATGCAAAAACGTCCAAGCGATAATACCTCAGTGTGAGCAATTTCATAAGAGTACATCCAACCGTCCAGCAAGTTGGCCTTGCTCGTGAGGAGGCGCTCCTACGCGTTAAAGTCGATATCAAACAACGTTGGCACTAAGCGCAATAACACGAACCTTGTAGCCTTCAGCCCACTTCTCGAAGGGTTCTGCGACAGCGGTCTGCAACTCTCTCGCAACAGTCTCGTGGAGGGCACCCTCGGAAGCAGCTTCTTCGCGCAGGCCTTTGAATGCCATGAGTAGCGACGCGCCATCATCGACGTCGAATACAGAGCCTGGATAACGCGTCAGGCGCGATGCATTTGTCGAAATAGTGGTCACGTACGAGCGGGGGGAGGCACATTCAGACCAGCGGCGATTGCAAGCTCAGCAGCAGCCCGCGCCTAATCACGCTCATGAGAAACACTGAGGTGTGCGGTAGCACAGCGAGGACTCACCCGTATGAACGCTGCAATCTCGGTATTTTCTCCAATGCTCTGCTCTAGCTGCTCGTAGAGGACCTCAAGACCCTTGCGGTAATCTTGAGTCCAAAACGAGTTCGAGAACGTGGTCGGTAGTGAGAGGACGGCCATCGCGAAGTTCCAGTGGAGTTTAGTCCGTCGTCAGTCACGGTGCGAGCAAGCCAAGAAGTCGTCAAGGTCAGTGTCGCGTAGGTGGGTGTGTATGTCGCGCTTGGTGGCTAATCAAATTCAACGGCCAGCAGAGTGGTCGTGCGGAGGGCCGTGTCCGACTGGCGTCAGCAGCGAGCGAGGGATTATAAGCACTGGGTGAGGCCTGCGTCCGGTGCCGCAGCGAGGAGCGTTGTATGCGCGTGGAAGACGTCCGCCCGCAGGAGTAAAATAAGCTGCCAGCGAGGAAGGAGGTGGTGGTATTGAGACAACCTTGCAGGAGCAGTGCTGCACTGGCACAAACCCACTAGTCCGGGCAAGCGGCGAGACAGGAGCGTAACCGAGTCCGCCGTACACACCGCCACAGCCAACACAACATCAGCGGTCGGTCTCATTCGCTCATGCCCGACCGCCTCAGGCACAACATACCCCGACACTCCTCCCGCGAGCACGCAGACCGCACAACTAGAACGAAGGGTGGTTCCTGTGAGGTATTAAAGCATGTTCGCATTACTAGCTATAGGTAGTCCTCTAAATCATCTCCAGCAGCAGTCGAGCGCGCGCCAGGCACGCGGATGCCCGCCCGACCCGCACTGCCATACAGCACCTCTGAATCTCCCATCGACATCGGCGCATATGCGCCCTCTGGGCCTTCTACGGCATCGAACAGGCTTCCCTTGACGTCAGCAAACGTCGAGGTCGGTAGCTGCACCAAGTGCGGGGGTTGCCTTGTAAGATACAGCCGCAATAATGAGTCTTCCGCCGCCTGTGTATTATTGGGTCAGTGGGGACAAAATAGCATGTATGCCGCATAACGTACGCGATATTCGGCCATTTTCAACGAGCTACCGAAACCCTCACCCAACTGGTCCGCCCCTGAAAAGATCCCGACCACAAACACTGGTGAGTTCGAGTAACGACCAGTCTCTTTGAGTAGTCTGAGAAGGGGATGGTCAGCGTCTTATACAGGAAACAAGGTTGAACTCGTTCAAGGATCTGTCCGCGCGCATGTGCAGCTTGTGACAACGTGCACTCCTTGCACGTAGCATGACGCACACAGGCTTAACGAACCCTGTGTATGACGGCCATAGAAGCATGCCCGTGCCGTCTGGAGTTTACAACTGAGGCATTATCGAATGCCGACGCGAAAGTCACTACAACGGCACTGTACCCAGAGACCAGATTTGCATTTATATGCTTTCCACTGCCATGCGCGGATTCAAGCTGCATCGACGCGTCACACCAGAAAAAACTCGGGTACGCATTGGAGATGGAGAAACGTCGTCTGCGTACCTTGAGATTGGTCGCTCCCTCCCATACTTTGCTACTGTTTCCAGCAGCGTTTGCTTGGGGTCCCGGAACTTGATCATTCCCCGCAGATCCACCTGTCGGCTGAAGAAGAACTTCTCCACGAATCTCCGTGCCGAGCGTAGGGACCTGTACTGGTATACGAGCGCTGTGAGCGCCCGAGGCACCGAGGCCAGCGCGTCGGCGTGGAGTACAGCAGCATGCGCTACCGATGAGGGCTTTGCACAGGGTAAGCTCAGGTGTATACGCAAGCAAAGGATACACATACTGTCCGTTGCCAGCGCAAGATTGGGGTGACGCCAATTTCGCGTGCCAGGTTTGCACACGTCGTCGGACCAACATGTGCGCTCACGGCTGCCTTCATGACACGGGTTGGAAGGTGCGGGTAAGACGAGTTGACGTACTCCGTTGCAAAGAGACCTAGGAGGGAGTTGCCCAGAGTTGCAAGCGAGGCATTGGTGGTAGGAAGAGGTTGGTCAGGATGTTGTCGTGTGAAGAGCTGGGCGAAAGAAGGGTGGGTGCACGCCTGCTCGATGACCTCCGTAGACGGTACAACATTCGCGAGGCCTATGCGGTGCGCAAAGGCGGCGAGTGTCGAGCGTGGAGGCGGCTGAGAGGAAGCCCAGGACTGTGCGTCGAAGACAGCAAGTGCCGCGTTGGCAGGCCTGCCGGAGCCTTGGACGAGAGTATGTTTTGGCGGAAGAGCTTTTAGGTGTTGGGAGGAGACATGGGCGAGTTTGGCGGCGGTCGTCACGACCTTTCGTTGCGCATAGCCCATGGATGATCGTCTTCCACCGCCAGCACGCGCTCAGCAGCTCAGTTCAAGTGCACTCCGCGCTCGCCAAAAAATTGGGACCAGAGCCCGACGCGGTGACCCCGGAAGACCCCGGTCACCGCTTGCGGAATCCTCCTGCCGCTCGCTCCTCTCAGATGGATGCCCGGCGCACGGTATGTACTTACTGGCGACGACCACCGCCTACCGACAGCATGGCATGACTTTATTCCTGGCCCTCGAATGCACTCCTGGCCCCTGGCTCCGGAGGAGGCGGAGAATGACAGCTGCTTTATCTCTCGTGAAGGAATACCAGCTCGCGATATATCCTAGAAAGCCACTATCAACCGATCACCGTAGACCGACAGCCATGGTATAACGCCAGGGCGCGCACCTCGTCCTGCACCGTCGTCCATGGTAGACATTAACACCCATCCTTATCACTGCACCGTCTCGCAGATCTTCGGCCCATCGGAATGCTTAAATTGACCTCCGGATAAGGGGCCGAAACCGTGGGCGGCGGTATATAAGCGGTCTCGCGCGCCTTGTGGTCTGCGAAACGCGGGGTAGTACGTGACCTCATTCATCTTCTCGTTCGCACCATCCGCTCTCGCCCACTTCAACGTTTCAACCACGACCACCATGTCCTTGCCCGTGCTCGCCGCGTACGACGAAAAGGCGCCCTCCGCGTACATGCCCGAGCCCGTCTCGCAGCAGCTCAAGAAGACGCGTTGCGTCGGGCGGACGCTTGTCAAGGGCCTTGTGGTCGTCTTCGCCCTCCTGACGTGCTTGCAGTCTCTTCAGGTCGTTGACCTGCGTTCATGTTGGTCGGACGGCGCCGCGGATGCTAGCGCCGAGCTGTGCCCCCAAGCACACGCTGTGGTCCCGAAGAAGAACGGGGAATTGTGGACATCGCTTGGGAAGGCATTCGGCACAGATACCTTCAAGGAACGCGCGGTAGAATGGCTCGGTGGTGCAATCAGAGTACCGTGAGCGCTACATGCACGCGTACCATGGGCGGGGTCTGACCGTGTATCATAGGACTCAGTCGTATGACAAGATGTCCCCGGTGGGACAGGACCCGCGTTGGGATGCGTTCGGGCCCTTCCACGATTACCTGTTGGAGGCTTTCCCCTTGATGTATGTCATACTTCCTGTTGAGGGTGCTCATAACGTGCTTAAATCTATTGCGCAGTCATTCCAGTCTCGAACTTACGAAGGTCAACACCTATGGGCTTGTTTATGTCTGGAAGGGTTCGGACCCCTCCCTGAAGCCTGTGCTTCTGGCCGCTCACCAAGGTCAGGAACAAGATGGTTAAGGTGTTTTATGTCTGATGATGCTTTCCAGACGTTGTCCCTGTCAACCCTGACACGGTGGACAAGTGGAATCACCCGCCGTTCTCTGGACATTTCGATGGTAAGTTGTGGTTGACGTCTTGCAGCCAACGACACTGATGCAATTGATGACCTTGTCTAGGGAAGCGCATCTGGGGCCGCGGTAGTTCCGATGACAAGAGCGGTTTGATTGGAATTTTGTGCGACAATACCATATCTATTGCATGTGAAATTTATACTGACTCCGGAAAAGGTCATCAATCGAATCTCTGCTTGAACGTGGATTCCAGCCTGCACGCGGTGTCGTCCTCGCTTTCGGCTTTGATGAGGAAGCTAGCGGCATATATGTGAGTAGCGATCCTCCGAGGTGCCGCAGGGGCTGATGGCTTCTACCAGGGTGCCGCCTCCATCAGCAAGTACTTGCTCTCAAAGCATGGCAAGAACGCCTTCCTGCTTCTTGTTGATGAAGGAGGTATGTGCCGATTTTACGTATTTTGATGCCAATGTTCTTATAGCGGATGTAGGAGGGTTTTCTCAGGAGTTCGGCGGCGTGTTCGCTACTCCTGCCATTGCGGAGAAGGGCTATATCGATGTACGCCTTGAGGTCACTTCCCCTGGCGGTCATTCTAGCGTCCCTCCGGCACACACGGTGGGTACTTGACCGTACGGAGTGGGATATGTTCTCACGCGGCATCTACAGACCATCGGTATCCTCTCGCAGCTCCTTGTTCACTACGAGGCCAATCCGTACGAGGCGCGTTTTGCCAGGGGCACACCCATGTACCTGAAGTCGCAATGTCTCGCCGCACACGCACCGGGCATTTCCCACAAGCTGCGCAGGGCTCTTAAGGGGGCAGTGAAGTCCGACAAGGCCCTTCATGAAGCGCAGAAGGAGCTATTCAAAGATCCCGGCTTCCGCGCATTTGTGGGCACGACCCAAGCTATCGACCTCGTCAATGGCGGCGTCAAGACGAACGCGCTCCCCGAACAGGCATGGGCCGTTGTTAACCACCGGATCGCAACCGACAGGTACGTGTGGACACTGCTGCGATCTTGCCGCGATGCTTGTTGGTTATCGACGAAACTCGGGCTAACTTCATCCCGCGAAATCCGTAGCTCTGTCGATGCCGTGAAGGAGCACGACACCGCATTGCTCCAGGGTCTCGCCCAGGAGTTCAATCTTTCGTACACTGCGTTTGGCTCGCAGATTACGGGTAAGGATGCTCCTGCGTATGGGACGCTCACGATCAGCGACGCCTGGGGTGCTGCCCTGGAGCCCGCGCCCATTAGTCCCATCGACGCGCCCGAGTACGCACTCCTGTCCGGGACGATAAAGGCGACATACAACGCACACCGCGGGCTGGACGGTGACATGAACATCGTCGTCGCCCCCGGGATCATGTCAGGAAACACCGGTAAGTGGCCGTTGATATTGGAGTCACGGTGGAAGTAGTGCTTGGTGCCAGTGGCTTACGTGACTGCACAGACACCCGGTACTACTGGGCGCTGACGCCCCATATCTACCGGTACAACCACCACAACTCAGGAAATGGCACCGCCTTGGCTAACGGCGTGCACACGATCAACGAGTGTAAGTGGCACTGTTCGTATTTTCTTCGGGGTCACTAACGTCTACTGTTATCTCAGCGATCGATGCGGACGCATTCCTAGAGATGATCAAGTTCTTCACGACTCTTATCTTGAATGCAGACGAATTCAGGGCGTAGGTCCGGCGCGAAGAGGTGTGGAACTAGGTGTTTTATTTCCGCCGGGGGCTGTTGTGGCCTTCGGAGAAAAAGACCGTGACCTCGTTTTGCGGTGCGGTGCTGGGCGGAGCATGGGGTGCCGACTAACCCAGCGACTGTCATTTCGTGACACCTGGCCATATCAAGTAGGTTTTATCTGCATCGTGTCTTTTTAAATATCGCACACAAATTACCCTTGGATATCTCCATCCTCGCGAGTGCGTAGGGCAATATTATGTGTTGCAGGGCTGAAAACAGAGTACTACACGGTGTTTACGAATTCCCTTGATATTAGCTATGTTTAAAGTTTAGCGCGATGGGGGTACTTTCAGTAATTGCGACATCACTATTGCCGCAGAGATCAGTGTTTCGAAAAGTGGGCTGAGTTGAACTGCGTTGAGTAGTGGCTGTGTCTTTATTAACGGCAGCTATAGCGGAGATTTAATAGTAAGTAATGCCATGCCTCTTTGAATTGTGAAGGTTAATGACAGGAGGTATGTAATTCATCGGGGTCTAGATTGAGGCCGCCCTGCTTGCTCTCTGTCTGCTCCTCCTCGCCGTCTCCCGTCTTTCCCTCTCTCCGCCCCCCCTCCTGCCTGTCGCTAGCTGTGTTGTACGGCCCCGGAACAGCTATGAGCGGCCCTGCCGACTTTGACCGCCAGCACAAGCAAGGATCTGTCTCCTCTCAATCCTCTAACGACTCCGCAACCCTCGCCTACATGGCCTCCGACCAGGATTCCGAGCATGATCACGACCCCATACAACCCTCTCTTTCTAACGGCACTCACCCACCCTCACCGCACTTGGACCCTCACGGTCCAGATCGCACACATGTTCCAACCAGAGCGTCCACTGTTAGTTCCCCGCACGACCTTGATCAGAAGAAGCCTAAGGCCGACGACCATCCCCATGCTCGCAGCGAGGACCTCAACCACTCCGCTGCCTGGGCTCGTAGCGACTCTCAGTATGCCGACCATGTATTGTCTCAGTCTCCAGCACCTCCCTTCATCGCCGCAAGTCGGCCGGGAACTCCAGGCAGCCCGCACCACCATCCTCCATCTCCGTCAGATCGCTCTGAACGCTCCCGCAGCCGGCCTCGGAGTGTGCACTCGGATTCGTCACTATACTCGGATTCGTCCACCCCCGGGGGTAGCCAGCCTGGAGGGACGTCCACAACGCACACTAGCACGAGCGTCGCTTCTACGTAAGTCTTCCCGCTTGACCTGATCATCCCTGCGCCGGGCCCGCATGCCGGGAGCCGTCGGTATGTCTCCTTCCTTCGTGGCCGCCTTCTGACCTCGCTTCGGCAGACCATGTGCGGCCTGTGGTAAGGCCATGCAGGGTGCTTTCGTCCGCGCGTTAGGTGCTGTGTACCATCTTCAGTGTTTCAAGTGCATGGTAAGCATCACCGGGACCCGTCATCCTTGATCGATGCGTTGAACGTTGTTGTGCCTTGCAGGACTGTGGTGCCGTCGTCGCATCGAAGTTCTTCCCCATTGACGGACAGGATGGGAAACAGCACCCACTGTGCGAGCGGGATTACTTCCGGCGTCTGAACCTGATCTGCGCCAAGTGCGGCATGGCGTTGCGGGGCAGCTATATCACGGCGTGCAGTAAGTACTCTCCGCCGTAAGAATGACTTTCATAGATCACCGACGCGTTCATTTAGACAAAAAATTCCATGTCGAGCATTTCACATGCTCCGTTTGCCCGACTCTCTTCGGTCCGCAGGACTCGTATTATGAACACGAGGGGGACGTCTACTGTCATTTCCACTACTCGACGCGATACGCGACGAAGTGCGCGGGATGTAATAGCGCAATTTTGAAGCAGTTCGTGGAGATCAATCGGAATATGCGGGACGAGTGTTGGCACCCGGAGTGCTATATGATCAACAAGGTGTGTGCTCACCATATTGAGTTTAGTCGGGCTTCCCCGAACTCCTATACAGTTTTGGAACGTCAAGGTCTCATCGCGCAGGCCTACAAGCCTACCACCGCCTGGAGTGGAGGACGGCGAAGGTAGCTCCTCTTCGGACCCTCTGTACGTGGAGGAGGAGCGTCGAGAGACCGCACAATCCCTGCGTGAGAAACAGATCAGGATGGAACAGCAGGTCTATCGGATATGGACGTGAGTCGCATCTTGAGGACCGGGCTGGATATGCGGAATTAAAGTCCTTCAGGGTATTGTCTGCCTTCGAGGAGTCCAGTGCCGCGTGCATATCCGACATGTTACGTCAGGTCAGCAACGGGCAGTATCTCGACGCCATCCGGATGGCGGAGAAGTTCATCCTCCATGTTGAGGTCCTATTCGCCACGATCGACGACCTGGAATACCATTTTTCTCGACTGAGGCTTAAGGGTCAGTACAGCTGATGAACGTACTCACTGCAAGCTGACCGAATTGGCATTTGTTAGGCATGTCCCATGTACGAGAAGCGCGCATGCTGTGTCGTAAAACCGTCGATCTCTTCACCCTGTTATCTCATACACAGGAGACAGGGGCACGGCGGATGGGCATGACTCAGGAACTTCTCGCGCTCGTCACCGGGCTTGCACACTACCTCAAGATTCTAATTCGGATTGCGCTCACCGGCGCCCTGAAGCTTGAGAGAGAACAGGACGTACGGGAAGCGATCACGAACTTCCTGGACAAGCTGCACATGCTCGCAATCCAAGGCGCGAACCCTGCTGTCCGGCGGATCATGAAGCGCGCGAACGGCGAGCTGATTCCCCAGAATGACTCAGGCAACGTCGGTACGCAGGGCGTGACGTACGGTTTCAAGAGTCTTGCACCCGAGAATGCCGGCGAGAGTCCGTTCAGCGCCTCCCCTAAGGACCCTACGTTGGCGAAGGTTTTGGTCGTCAACCCACCTTCAGACTTGTGTGTGAGGTGCAACCAGACGGTCGAGGAAGACTGTGTGCGATTGGGAACGTACCAACGGTGGCATTCACACTGTCTCAGCTGCCATACGTGCGGGAAGATTGCCGCGATGCCCCCCATCAAGGAGCCAGTTAAGAGCCCCAGCCAGGATGACCAGAAGGAGTTGGCGAAGGATGGTGCACAGGACAAGGACCCGAAGGCTAAGTTGTCAACTGCACGACGACCGCCAGCGAATGTAGGCGCATTCGTGTACGACAGCGATTCCATGAAGGAGACTTCCTCGTTCGGCACCGTGCCCACGGTCTACTATTGCACCGAACATGCGCACGCGGGCTGCCGGCCAGGCTTCCAGGCGGTGTCGCGGTTGGAACAGTACGCGTTTCTACTGAACGTCGCGCTGCGGCGATTGTACGTACTGCTCAAGAAGCGTGGGGTTGTGCCTCTTTCTCCAGGTAAGTCGGGTCCCCATGTATGCGTGATTATCAGCTAAGGCTTTGATTGCAGCACCCCCTATGCCAGGGCAGCCACGAGAGCTGCTAGAGGAAGACCCTTATAGAAACTCTGCAGAGATGAATAGGCTCCGCTCAGTCCATCTTGATCGAAAATTATCGTCGACGGCACGGGTACCAAAGAGGTCGACGATCGTCGAGAGCCCAACGGGTAAGGTCGCCCACGCCACGGAGATGGCTCACCGTCCACAAGAGGTGCCCGCGAGCGCGCGCCATGCGCCACAGTCAGCCCAGCAATCCTCCGTGCGCCCGCCGAAAGCGCCCCACGTCCACGCGCAGTCCGCGCATCCTGCCCACCAGCAACGGTCGCTGCCGTCTCCGGGAGTAATTGATACAAATGTGCAATCCCAGGTCATCCGTCCGTCGTTTGCGCGGGGGAACACCGCGATCAAGATTGTTGACGAGTCGGGCCCCAGCTCGCCCGCAGGCGCCATTGCCGACCACGACGGGATGGTTGGTGGGGTCGAAGACGGCATCACGCTCGCGGATATCCCGCAGCTTGTGGAGGCAGCGCAGGCGCGTGAGCAGCGACGGTCGCTTCCCAGCCAGAGCGCAACGCCGTACATCGCGGAGTTGAACCCCGTGCAACTAGCAATCGTCAAGCACTGTGCGGTGCTGGTGTTGCAACGGTCGCCGCTGAGGGATCAGTTCGACTTGGACGAGATCCTGGAGCTGGTGGAGCTGAAGAAGAGCTCATTCTGGAATAAGCTCTTCAAGCCCGGGAACGACAAGAAGAATGTGAAGAAGAAGGGTGAGTGAGGATGAGGGAGCACTCTGCTCTCGAAAGGCATGATATGGTAGCTTAATATCCAACTTTCAGGTGTATTTGGAGTACCTCTGGAGCTTCTTGTCGAGCGAGAGGGTGCAGACTCCCTGCTCGGTGCTTCGCGTGAGACCCTTCGGATCCCCAGCTTTGTGGACGACGTGGTCTCTGCGATGCGGCAAATGGGTACGTCAAGTCTGTGCTGCTTCTCCCTCGGCGGCTTACGAATTGCGTAGATATGTCTATCGAGGGTATATTCAGGAGGAACGGGAACATCCGTCGACTAAAGGAGCTCACCGAAGCAATTGACCGGGATGCTTCAGCGGTTGACCTAACCCAGGACAACCCTGTGCAGCTTGCCGCGTTGCTCAAGAAGTTTTTCCGAGACCTTCCCGACCCCCTCATGACGTACAAGCTACATCGGTTATTCATCGCGACACAATGTATGTTGCTCGATTAACCGTCAACTAGATTTGTAGACTGACCTTCCTTGGTAGCACTTCCTGCCGAGCAAGACAGGAAGCGGATGCTTCATATGGTGTCGCTACTCCTGCCGAAGGCTCATCGAGATACACTGGAGGTGCTCTTCGTCTTCCTGAAGTGGGTAGCATCATTTGCCCATTTGGATGAAGAGACGGGAAGCAAGATGGACTTGCAAAACCTGGCAACAGTCATCTGCCCGAGCATTCTCTACTCCAGGGGCCAGAACGCGGTGCGAGACGAGAGCTTCGGCGCCATCCGTGTCGTCACGGCGCTGCTCGAGAACCAGGACGAGTTTTACTGCGTTCCAGAAGATTTCCTGCCGATCCTGCAAGACGAGGACCACTTCGCCAATTCCATGGAGCTGCCGAGCAGGGAGTTTTTGAAGAAGGTCGAGGCGTACATGCGTATGAAGTCGGGCGGGCGCACGCCAGGGCTGACGTCGCCAACGCTGGGCAATGCCCAATTCAACTTCAACCCGGGCACACCACGAGCAGAGGACATGCGCTCTATGCCTCCAAGGTATGTCATAATGTTCGTTTTCTGTGTGATCATGTAATAAATCTCCTCCAGGTCTACGCAGTCGAACCCGCAGTTCTTAGACCGGCCCCCGATGGGCAACCCCTCTCCCTCCGAGAGCCTGCTCCGGAACGGTCACCCTCAGTCCCGCCCGCAGCCACCCCCGATCCAACACTCCGCCTTCTCCTTCCCGGCCCCGGGCGGCAATGGCCCACAGTCGGCAACACCCAACGCCCAGTCGATGGGCTCGATCCTCTCCCCGCAGCCGCGCACGCCCGCGAACATGCAGAACATGCAGAGCCCCAGCACGGAGTGGACGCCGATGCAGGACCAGCACCGGCCCTCCTCGCGCCCATCGTCGTTCGTGAACAGCAACATGCCCTCTTCCCGTACGAGCAGCGAGGGCCCGCACCCGTTTGCGTCGAACATGAACGGCCACCCGCACCCGCCACAGCGGTGACCCCGCCCCTCGTTCGTCCCGTCTCCCGGCCCGCCGTCGCGCGCTCCGCCCTCTCTCTACCTTACTCCCCGCTGCCCGTTGCTTAGCATATGCCCCGTGTCTGTCCTCGCGGCCCATGTCTGACCGTTCCTGCCCACGGCCCCGGCCGTGCCGTCGTAGTATACCGTCGCTCGGACTGTCGCCGACCATCACGCTCACCGTAGTAACGCGTGTGTACGCGCGCGTGTCCTACACCTCATGATTTTCCGCCTCGTATCTGTACTCCGCTTTACTTCATTTAACCTATAGCATGGACAACATCTATACCCTCCCAGACCGGCCGTTAGGGTTCCAAACGACGAGAAATGCAATGACCGTGGGCGCTGCCCGTGGGTTTTCGGGACTTGATAAATACTTAGGATCGCGGGTGACCGATACAGTTATGCAAGTCGGACCGCTTTCATTCTCTTTGATTGGTCCCGAGGTACAATGCCAGACGCGCGATGAAGCACTAGTCGCTATCCTACACATCTCGCCGCGCGAGCAGCAGACAGGCGTACAGAGATGCAGAAGAGGGGGCATGCGTTCCCGGGGCGCATAGCAGCATGTTGCATAATACTTTTGGAACTACTGCACATGGTGGTGGTGGATGAGAGACATGAGAAAGTCGTGAACCCGGGCCTCTACTTGAGAGGGATGCTGCATGGAGCTGTTAGCGCCTGCTCGGTGTCCGCGCCGATTGCTTGCAGACTCACAATCGCGAGGAGTGGGTGGCACCGATACCGGGACGACCGTGCTTGACGGGCCGGTATGAGCACGAGAACTCCGCAAGGTAGTGGCCGACCATCTCGGGCTTGATCTCGACCGAGTTGAAGACCTACAAAAGAAACATCGTCTTCCTAAGTCCTCTGCCCCAGGGTGAATGTCGAGGCTGCTGTGCACTGACCTTGCCGTTGTAGATACCGACGACGCTGCCGATCATTTCGGGGACGATGATCATGTCACGGAGGTGGGTCTTGACGACTGCGGGCTTTTCGTTGGGGGCCGCCTCCTTCTTTGCCTTGCGCAACTTCTTGATGAGACCCATCGGCTTGCGCTTGAGGCCGCGCTGGAACCGGCGGCGGGCACGTGCATGGACGAGCTGTGGAAGGAGGGATAGGGTGTGAGGGACTTTGTTCCTCTACCTGAACGGTTTCGCATAATGCATACCTCAACGAACTGCAAAAGTGATACCAATCAGTACACGCTATCTCGATGATATGCTATATCACGCACGTCCTCGTTGCTCAGGTCCAGGAGCTTGTCGAGCTCGATACCGCGGTACGAGAACGTGCGGAACGTCCGCTTCTTCTTGAGGTCGGCAGCGACTTGGGGGTCGGTAACGGAGGAATCAGCCTGCTCGCGCAAGATACGCCCGCACCGTCAGCATCTCCTCCTCCATATTGGCAAGCGACGACAGCGGCACTCACCATCTTGCGGTTGTCGTGGACGATCTTGCGGTGGGACTGGGAGGGATGATGATTCCTGCCTTGCTTTGGGACGGAGCCTGAAAGCGGCAGCGGTGGCTGAGCGCTTGAGCGGGAAGCGTGGGAACCATACTGTATAGTTTTCAGCCACCGTCGCGCGCGCGGCCACTCCCGCCGCTCGCATGCAGAGTCCCGCATCTCATCGTCCTCGGATAGAATCCACATATCTTCCCCCAGGGATTAAACGGTGCGTACGTGCTGCTCACCGGCGTCGGTCTCGTTGCGCACGTTTTGGGTGATACAGGGTGCTGACTATGGTTGCGTCTTCCAGTGATTTGTGGCTACCCACCTTTTCCCCTTAACCACTCAAAACTACCACAATGCGCCATCTCGCTGCATACCTCCTCCTCCAGGTTGGCGGCAACGCCTCACCCTCCGCTGCGGACGTCAAGAAGGTCCTCAGCGCGGTCGGCATTGACTCTGACGAGGAGCGCCTCTCGAAGCTCATCTCCGAGCTCGAGGGCAAGGACGTCAACGCCCTGATTGCTGAGGGCTCCGCTAAGCTCGCTTCCGTATGTCTATTATGTGGTATTGCAGTTGGAGGGTTTCTGACGTGCGGCGTGCGCAGGTGCCCTCTGGTGGTGCGGTTGCCTCTAGCGGTGGAGGAGCTGGCGGTGCCCCCGCTGCCGCTGCCGAGGAGAAGAAGGAAGAGGAGAAGAAGGAGGAGAAGGTCAGTGTTGCATTGTCTGTCCATGGCGGATGTGCCATGTCTAACGGGATGATTTGCTCTTGCAGGAGGAGTCCGACGACGACATGGGTTTCGGTCTGTTCGATTAAGACGTGTATCCCTAGCCAAAACATATCGTACATCACGCCGCCCCTGCCTGGTTGCAATGATGACACGCTGCACGACCGAAAATTTTGAACGACGCGAGTGTTGGACGCAGTCGGACGAAAGCCATTGCCGTGGGCCGCTGTAACTTTAGCAAGCATGGTGTCCACTTTGCGGCGCATGGCGCCCGGAGCAAAAGTGAGCAAGAACCAATTTGGACGAAGGTTTGCGAGCTGGGTTTGCCGGAGCGGTTCTCTGCCGGGCGTGTTCGTAAGATCTGGTGGGCGTGACGGATGCTGCGGAAGTATGATGTGTGGGTGCGGCACCGAAGGAACTGACTGGTTGGCTGCGCCGGTCGGGGATGTTAGGTAATGGTATGTGTCTTGGGGGTGGCTAGTTCAGGGGCGAGGGGCGAGGGGCAGGAGGAGGCAGGTGGGCGGGGGCGGGGGCTGGGGCTGGAGCTGAAGCTGAAGGTGGAGGATGAAATCAGGCACGTACCGCCACTCGGGGGGGGTGCGGCAAGTGCCGGCGGCATGAAGGAAGTCCAAGTACCGCCGGCGACAGCTCCCGCCTGTCGTCTCCCGTCGGCGCCGGCGAGCCATGTGCATCCGAGGCTGCGCGGACCTCCTATGTTCGCAGACCTCGGCCGCCGCCGCCACCAGCCCGCTGGGCGGACGGCCGTGGGCCAAGAGTTTGCAAGCGGTGACGACGAGTCGAGATTTACAGGCACGGCGGGCGACCGCTCTGATGGAGGAGACTCGGACGGCCGGGGGGCGGGAGCGCTGCCGCGGCAGAAGGGGCCGCTGCCCCGGGACAGTGGGACGCACCGAGCGCGGTCTTCTCGATCTCTCTTTCTCTCTCTCATCCACATCCCTCTCCCTCCCAGACGCGTTTGGCCCAGTGTGCGTGTGCGACTATATACCGCCTAATCATCCACGCCCCTTCCCTCTCCCCGTCATCCCCTCCTCGTCTTCCGGCTTCCCGCCCTTCTTGTCCTCCTTCCATCACCATCTCTCCTCGCCCCTCCCTCCCGTACCTGCTCCCGTTCCTGCCTCCGTTCCGCTCCTCGCTGCCTGCACCTCCGTCCTACCGCCCTCCTGCCATGTCCTCCTCACCCACAGAGGCTCACCAGGCTTCGCTCAGAACACAGCTCCCCACCCCCCGGCTCTCCCCCCCGTCCCTGCCCTCCGGCGCCCCTAGCGACCGCCCCCGCCAGCCTGAGAGCGAACCCATCTCCGTTGCCTTCGTCAGGGGCCCCAAGAGAAAACGGCTGAGCAAGGTGCGTCCCGCACCCTCCCTCTCGCCGGCCTACCTCCAACCCGTCCTCCATAGGCATGCGATGCCTGCCACAAGAGCAAACGCCGGTGCGATGGAACCGGTAAGTCCAACACGTACCGGGCATTTGGAAAGCGAGCCGGGGCATATGTCCCCAGCTAAACGCGCGCTCAGCATGGCCATTTGTCAACGCCATGACTGTCGCCCCATGCCTCCCTCTTCTGTCTTCCCAAGTCTCGCGCAGCCGTACTCATCCTGTTCACATTCTGCGCGTTAGCTCCTTGCGCCAATTGGTAAGCCACCAAACCTTGGCGCGTGCGCAGATTCTGACAGCCCGCAGCTATTACGCATCGAAGAACTGCACCTACACAGATGCAGCCGGACGCCCTGTCCCGGCCCCCAGAAACACCAATCCTGAACACCCTGTTACCGCCGCTATAACCACGGTAATTGCGCTCTCTGATCAGCTGACACAGGTTCTCAACGTCCTTTTCCGTAGATCTCCCCTACCGTTGAGCCGCCACCATGGGCCGGGCAAGCGACGGCGGAGGCTCCCCCAGGCGCCCTCCAGAACGGCATCGAGCGCGACCCGACCATGAAACGTTCCCGACGGGGCCAGCCTAGCGGTGACTCAAGTCCTCCCTCAGGTTCGAAAACCGAATGCTCGCCAGAGCGCGGAAACTCAGCCCTGCTGGACCCTGCAACAACCCACGAGCTCGTGAACAGTGTGTTTCTGCATCTCAATCACCCCTGCTATTTTTGTTCAACCGAAATGTAGTCTTCTTCGCACACTGCAACCCTCAACGGATGATCATTCACAAGCCGTCTTTCTCCGCTAACCTTAGCCTGCACAAGGTCCCGCTCCATCTAGTGCTCACGGTCTGCGCTCTCGCAGCGCCCCTCAGCAAGTCCGTCGCAGCTAAGGCGTCTCACGCGCGCCTTGCCGGCGTCCCATTTTTTCAGGAAGCTCTGTCGCTTATGTTTGACAACTCCGGGAGACTGTTATGCGAACCGTCCGTGAGCACCGCTCAGGCACTCTGTTTGCTCGAGATGCACGAAGTCGCGGCAAGCCATTCGTGGACCCGTCACTATAGGTACTTCGGTAGGTCATATGTCTGCCTTCGTGTGCGAAAGCAATATTGGGTGCTGATCATCACAAATTAATTCCCGCGTGTGGCACGTTCGGGAGCAGAGCTGGCGCTGCAGGTACTCGAGAGCAGCTTACAGGTACACCACCCAGACAACAGCGCCCCGCCTTCGCCAACCAACTCTGAAGGTCTCATCGAGTTTATCGACCGCGAGTGCACACGGCGATGTTTCTGGCTAATCCAGTCGATGGCGTGGATCAGCAACATATACACCCGCAAGCCTATCCTACCGCGGATGGCCGAGCTGGCGGATCTCGTCCGGCTACCCATAGACGAGACCATGTTCGAGCTCGCCGTGCTATCGAGCTCAGCGAGTAAGTGCCACGCCTTTGAGAACGTTTACTCTCTGCAACGCTCAATCCGCACTCAGCATCCGAGTATTTGCGCCGGCCTGCACCCCGGACGAGGTACGCGTCGCAGTTCGGACACATGTGCCGCATACTGGAAATATATCACAACGTGGAAACAATTCTTGGTAAGTCTTGGGACCCGCTAAGTTTTGTTGGGGAACGCTCTCATTCGGTGCCGCTAGCCACTAAAGATGGACCAGATCGTGCGGCCGCCATCGCAGCCATCAAGCCCGCGTTAGACGTGCGTCCCCTCGGTCGCCATCGCTTTCTTAACCGGTCCGGAAGCTGACGATTTCCCTGGACAGGCGTGGCATGCGTCGCTTCCCGGGCATCTCAGGTTTACGGAGGAGAACCTGGAGACGCAAGTCACAATGTTCGAGACGTCCTCGAACTCGGGTGTGTGGTGTTACTGCTTCATGCACGCGATGCACCCGTGCTGCTATCTTGCGATACTCGAGGTGCGCCAGCGGCTCGTCGTGCGATTCGAACGCACCCGCGCACGGCGCCGCGTCTGAGCCGGAGGCAGGATCGCTGACCACGCCCGTTTTGTTCGCCAGGGCGAGGGAATACTCTCGGAACCGATACCGTGGGTCCGGGAGCAGCTGAATATGATTTTCGCCGCCGCCGGGACCCGCGCGAAGAATTCGATCCTCTGTGCGTGTTTCCCCCACCCCTCTTCCTGCCGCCGGCAGCCGCTGATGACCGCCCCCTTACTCTTCCTCCCTCGTGCCCGACATGCGCTGTCCTTTGTTACTGTGCACCCGCTCTGTGTGTGACGTGCACCTTCTCTGACACGGCTGCTGTGCGATCAGCGGCCTGCGCGCTTTGGGTAAGGACCCGGTTCTCCCACAGGGTTCGCGATGCTCCAGGCCACGCGTGACTAACCAAGGTGAATATAGTCCTACAGCAAGTACAGCCCGGACGATCCGCAGGTGCATGTGTGGGACCGCGATTTCGAGAAGGTCTGGGGCTTCAAGGTCGTGCTCGTCGCCCAGCAATGGCGCGAGAGTCAGGCCCTGCAGCGCAAGCAGCAGGCATCCGCTGCTGCCGCCGTCACCGCTACCTCTCAGCAGCAGCAGGACCAGCAAGCCCAGCAACAGCAACAAACACAGCTGTACCAGCCACGCGACCCCAAATCCGCGTCGGGCTCGCCAACGTCCGCACATTCATCGCCCGGCGCGCAGCCATACGACGGCCGGCGGGACGGGAACCCGCGCACGCTGCTGCGCTCGCACGCGTCCATGTCCGACCTCGACGCCGCAGCGGCGTATTCACCGACGGCGCACACGAACCTGCCGTCCCTGAAGGCGAGCGGGCTGCTCGACTCGTGGAAGCCGCCGTCGGAAGCGTTCGCGACCGCGCTCTCGCTGAATTCCCAGAGCCAAAACGGCAGCCAGAGCCAGAGCCCCCCTGCGGTGCGTGCGGCCGTGGCTCAGCAGCACCAGCACCAGCAGATGTTGCAGCAACATCAGCAACAGCAACAGCAACAACAATACCAGCACCAGCACCATCAACAGCAGCAGGGGCTGGCGGGTCTGACGAACGGCGTCGCTGCGCCTGTCGGGCTCGATTGGCTCGCGGACGGGCGACAGTGACATCATCGTCGCTGTGTACCTGATCTGCCATTTTGTGTATCCCATAGAGGGCTTTCTTGGGCCGCGGGCTCGGAGGAGGGGTCCCGGCGGGGTGATGGGGGGGGGGGGGGAGGTGCTACTACTAGCGCGAGTGAGGATCAGATGCGGCATCTCTGTTGTACTTACATCCACCCCAGCCGTGCGCTGCGAGGTTATTTGGCGTGCGTGTCGTATTGGGTATACGCCTTTGTAATCATACATTCTCGATAACGACCATTCTAGGCTGCGGCACAGTCTCAAGATTCGAGAGCCGGGATGCAGGAGGCCGATGGTGTGGCCCTGGATCAAGCTTGGAGATGCTGGTCCGTGTCTATGCATCCACCTTCGTCAGGTTGCGGTGCAGCTCGGGCTTGACGAGGACGACGCGGTCGAGCAGCTTCCTGACGACCTCATCCTTGTGCTGGCTGTACTGCGCGCGGATTTCGACCTGTTTGCCCTCTGTCTCTTTGTCGACCGTGACCTGTGCGGCTTGGGTGTTTCCGGCGTGCTGCATCGGTGCATGAGGGTGCAGGGGTGAGTACAATCCGGGCCGATGAGAGCATGCGACGCGAGCGGGGAGAGGGGGGGGGACGCACAGACGCCTCAAAAGCCTTGAACTCGGCCTCCTTCGTTTTCTTGTACGCCTCTATCTCCTTTGCGGCCTCGGAGCGTGCATCTTTGAGCCGCTGTACACGGTCTGCGCCGCGGAGATGAAGCGCATGTGAGTGCACCGCAGGATGACATGGGAGGAGAATGGATGCGCAACGGACATTGGCGTGCCTGCTGAACGACCTTTGCGGCCTCTTTCTCGGCCTCGAGGAGGGTCTGAATGCTCTGCGATTGCTGGCCGGCCTGTTTGGCGTGCGTTCTTCAGTGTTCAGCGCCGAGAGGGCAGAGACTCGTACGGACCATGAAGCTAAGCTGGAGGACTGGTGCAAGGCGGATTGAGACTCCGCCGCACTGACGCGCTGGGAAAGAAGCCCTGCGCCAGTTGCGCTTTTGGAGTAGGCGCCCGCCAGAACAGCCAGGACGCGACTCGCTCGAGCGTCCCTCCAGTCCTCTACCGTCCCTCTTCCCGCCACACCCGCCGCCCGACGAGCTCACACACAATCACAGCGACAGTGCTGCTCCAGACGTCGCCGACGGCCGTGCACCATGGCCGCCAACGCCGCCTCCGACCCCCTCTCGCAGCTGTCCCTGGCGCTCGCAGCGCCCGCCGACTCCAAGGAGCAGGCCGACCTGCTCGCCACCCTCCGCGAGTCGCTCGAGGGCCACCCGAGCCTGTCCATCCTCTGCTCGACGCTGCTCAAGACGCTCTCCGGTGCGGGCGACTCCCTCCTCAAGCGCTGGGTGCTCGACCTCCTCCACTTCGCCATCTGCCGCTCCAATCTGAGTCTGGATGCGCGCACACAACGTACGTGCCCGGGTACGATCTTGCGCAAGCGTGTTTGCTGACCGGTGCGCGTGCACCAGTGGCGGACCAGGCCCTCGAGGTGCTGGCGGGCCTGTTGGGAGACCCGAACGTGGGCACGGTGAAGGTCGCGGTGCAGTGCTTCCCGACCGTGTACGCGCTGCTGTTCCGGAGCCTGTGAGCCGTTATTGCGCCGTGTCTCGGGGGAGCGTCGTGCGCTGACGGCCGTATGTGCATCCAGGTGCGCAAACCGCCACAATCGCCGCGCGTGGGACGTGCTGGCCCAGACGAAGGCGCGGATCATCGAGCTCGTGTGGGCGCCGCAGACGAACGGCGGGGTGCGCCTTGCCGCGCTCAAGTTCATGCAGAGGGTGATCCTCGTCCAGACGCGGGGGATCAACGACCCTAGGGTGTGTCCGCCATCACTGGGCGTTGTGTGTGTCGGTGGGCGTTCGCTGACGCGGTATCGCCACTGCAGTTGCAAAACAAGGACGATCCCAATATTGCGATGTGTCCGTCAGACCATCCATTCATCTCTGTGCAGGCGCTCGAGACCGAAGGCATGAAGCTGCTCGAAGGTGTCGTCAAGCTGCTCTACACCAGCGAGTGAGTGGTCTGGGTCCAACATTGTCACGCGCTGAACTATCGCTCTACTAGCAAACCGGATGTGCTCTCGGCTATCATGAACAGTTGGGCGAATTTAGTCAAGAAACGACCTGCGCTGGTGGAACTTGTCGTATCCAGTATTATGCACTGGTCCCCTGCGCAGCTCAGGAGCAGCCCGTACTCGGACGTCCGGAGCGTGGAGAAGAGTGTTCGGATCCTACTGACACATGTATCACGGTGCGTATGCCTCAACTATAGGAGCTCTGGGATACTTGACGTCCCACAGAACGCCCCAAGGTGCTCCATACGTAGGGCTCGTCCAGGCTGCTCTTCACGCTCAGGGAGATCGCATGGAGCGCGCTGCAGCAGAAGAGAAGGCCCGGAAAGCTGCGGCAGCAGAGGCCTCGCGCAAACGTGCCATGGCAGCGACGCCCGTTGCGGACGCTCCTGACTCAAAACGACCAAAGTTAGAGCATGAGCCTGTGCCTGCTCCAGGTCCTCCGCCCCCCGCTACCGTTGCCACCCCCGTACCTGCTCCCGGAGCACCACCTTCTAGCTTTGACTTCAGCTCTCTGCCTGCATCGCTTGTGACCGACATGATCGTCGCCAATCTGCAGGCATTTACTGAACCTGCGCTCATAGGCCTCGTTCAAGCACATCGACACAAGAAATCGAGTGGCAATGGTGCTGCTGCTCCGGTTACTGCCGTTGCTGGACCTCCTCTGCAAACCACCCCCGCGGGGCCTTCACGACCTCCGCCCCCTCATTTTGTGTCAAACCCTCCGACTGGGCCTCGTGCGTCCAGGCCACCCTCCGAACCCCGTGCTGACCGGAAAGCTAAGTCTGCGACCCCACCGCCGCCACCTCCCCCCGTCAAAGAGGAACCCGTGGACCCTCTCAAAATGGACATTGATGACGAAGAGATCGAGTACGAGCCCGATAAGCTCAATCTAGAGGTAAGCTACCCTCCTATCAAACAACTATAGAAAGCACAAACATAATTTTGCTTCCACAGATGTCGGGGGGCACAGAGCCAGTCGATGACGCCGAAGCGGCACTCGATCACGACATGGACGCAGCCGAGCTGCCCCTGGTAGACTTCAAGCTTCCGACGCCGCGCGAGCTCGAGGCGGACGAGCGCGACGAGCTGCTGCGCAAGGCGATCGCGCGAATACGGGAGGGTGCGAAGGATCTCGCGCCGAACGAGCCTGCAGACCTTGGCGACGGTCCGTGCTCGTCGCCCGCGGACATGTGGATGCTCCTGCTCGTGCGTATGGTCACGCGTGTGAGTGACCCCGCAGAGGTGCAGGAGGAGGAGGACGGGGAGGGGGATGGGAAGGACGAGGAGGGCGCGGTTGTGCGGAGGTCGGAGATATATGAAAGGCAGGACCGGTTGAGGCATGCGCTCTGCGATTATATCATGTCGGACTTTGCTGGGAGGTGAGCGATGCGGGGACGAGGCTCGCAGGGGAAAGAGCGGTGGCTGACAGAATTGCAGGGTACGGCTGGCCACCACCTGGATGAACGAGGAGTGGTACAACGACCGGATACAACGGCACCAGGATCGCGAATGGGTAAAGGGGCTTTTACTTCACCAGTTAGGAGCGCTGAGATGGATACTTTTACAGCAACCAAACTATGAAACTTGGCTCAACCAGATCGTGGCTGCATATCAGATACATGCGGATGGCAAGGACCGGACATTTTCACGTTTCTTGCTTGACCTTCCCCAGGTTCCAACAGACATTCTCACTCTCCTAAGAGAGTCGTGTGTCGAGCCCGACCGGTTTGTCGATGATTACGTCGCTCATGTAAAGCCTATGGTACTGATTGACATAACAGGAGACAGATGGGTTTTGCGGCGCTGAGGGAGTTCGTTGCGCAGCGGCCGTCACTACGCCAAGATGCGATGAACATGCTCCTCGAGCTCACCACACATCCCGACAAGATCACTCGTGGTGCCGCCATCAACACCGTCAAGCGATGGATTCCTGATGGGCAGCCCATGGCGGACATGGTTCGCGATTTTGCGCTGCAGCTCTTGCGGCGTCTCCAATCACGACCGAAAGCGAAAGAGAAAACGCCGGAACGCGAACCAGAATCGCAACAGCAGCATCAAGGGGAGAGTGGGAACGTTGAAATGAAGTCACCAAGTCCGAAAGCCAACGGTGCTGACCAGGATGAAAACATGGAAGACGGGCAGCTCCCTTCAGAGGATATCATCCAGACTTCATATTTGCCCGAGCAGCTGGAACTTCCTGCGGTTGACTCACAGATTCTACAACACCTTGAACTGTTGTTCGCGCTGTCAACGAGGGTGCCTGAGTTCCTGGATGAGTAAGGAGCCCAATCCTCCTGAGGGGTCCATGGGTTGACATTTTAGTTTAGGATCTTCGCGGCGTACGGCGGGATGGATGTCTCCGTGCAGGAAACTATCCAGCAGCTCATCACACCGCTCATTCGCGCACTGGGTCCGACGCACGGCAAGCTCCTTACGTTGCTCCGCACGTTCCCCCCGGGTGCAGAGTCCCTCGCTCTTCGTGTGCTCACCATCTTCACCGAGCACAGCCGTCCAAGCTCGCAGCTCGTTGCGCTGGTCAAGAGCCTGTTCAACGAGCGTGACCTCGATGCCCGATTCCTCATCCCTATCATCGCCGAAATGGACAAGGTGCGATGCCGCTAGACTTTCGTGCTTCTTGTGCTGACCACAGCATTCGTTCTTACAGGCTGATATATTGCGTCACCTGCCTCGCATAGTATCGATCCTAAACGGCACTGCGGACCCGAAGAACCTCGTCCGGTCGGTATTCAGCTCGGTTGTGACAACGCCCCCGGAGACATTCGGCAAAGTCACGTCGAACCTGCCGCGCGTACGGCAGAGTGAATTGCTCACTCCTGCCGAACTTATGGTGCTCCTTCATCAATCTGAGAAGGAAATCGGTCTGAAGAGTGCGATCGAGGGTGGGTGCCTCATCCAGACCGACTGAATGGGTATTGATGACGCTGACGACGATTCATTGGGTAGCTATTGGGATATGCTTTTCCATGACTGAGATTTACCGCTCTGAGATCTTGGCTGTCGTGATGAACCAGCTAGTCGACGAGCCGAACTTGCCTACCCTGTTCCTGCGCACAGTAAGTGTTACAGGGACTGTCGACCGAGATGGCATTGCTGATCCGGTCTCCAGGTCATCCAAGCCGTGACGACATACCGCTCGCTGGTCGGCTTCGTCTCGACCACGCTGCTCTCGCGCCTCATCACGAAGAAGATCTGGACGAACCCGCCGCTCTGGGAGGGCTTCATCCGCCTCGCGAAGCTCATCGCGCCCGCGAGCTTCGGCGCGCTCCTCCAGCTGCCCAAGGACCAACTGCGCGAGCTCGTCGACAAGCAGCCGGGCCTCAAGGCCGGCCTGCGCGAGTATGTCATGAAAAAAGGCACGAACAAGGCGCGTGTCGCGGGCTACCTCGACATCTTCGGCGAGGACGATTCGGGCACGGGCAAGGAGGCCTCCCCTGCGCCCGTGCCCGTCCCTACGCCCGAGCCTGTCCCGGTGGCTCCTCCACAAGCGTCGTAAGCATGGGCGAGAGGGATGTAGTGCGGAGAGCGGAGACTGGTATATGATGTATGTAGTACAATTTCCGCGCCCCGAGTGGGTGCGCCTCTTCGCGGTTGGCGCGACGACGGTGACGCCGGTACAGACCTTTCCTCTTGATCATTCTCCACCCGTAGTGTATATTAGCAGCTGTCCCGCCGCGGAGCACGCGCTCCTGTACTAGCATGCCGTCGCCATCGCACGTTTCGCATTCTTGCCTCCTCCCCAATTTTGCTTTAGGTACAGTAGGAGTAGTTAGTACAGTAGCAGCGAAACCTATCCTCGTCCCCGCAAGTCCCCCGGCCCAGCGCAACTCTGCGAGGCCCGCACGGACTGTGCGACGGATACAGGCAGATCGAAGGATTCGGGCCTGGAGGGCGTGGTGTGGGCAAATAGGACGGCTGGCCGTCATGCGGAGTCCATGGTGAGCAGGCCCTCGCCCAAGTCGAACGTAGGAGGGTTGTCCGCAACGTCCAGGCCGGCGAGGAGGGCATCGAGGTCGGGCGTGACGACGAAGCGGCGGTTGACCTCGCCGAGGACGCAGAGCTGCTTGTGTTCTGTGTCGACGTAGACAGCGTGCTGGAGGAAGGACGGCTGTGTCGCCGCTGCAACCTGCATGTATGCATGTATGCATCGAGTCAGTAATGTATATTTCTTTTTTTTTGTTTCGAACAGAGCGATGGGGTGGGGCGATACGTACGTCTAGAAGGATGCCATTGCCCAGGCGCAGCTTGACGGTGCCGCTCTCGTAGATCTCGAGCTGGCCGACGACGCCGTCCAGTTTGGGCTGCTCGTCTGACTTTTCTGAGGGCAAGGCAGACACGCCTGCTGCTGCTGGAGGTTTTGTGTCGTCCGCAAAGGTGACTTTTTTGCTGGTCTCGTCCCCACCATCGTTCACTTTTTCTTTGCTTTTGGACTCGGCGGGCTTCCCTTGCGGAGAGCAGAAGACGGGGAATGGGTTGGGGAACTGGAAGAAGTACAGGCGTTCCTGCCGTATGTCGCTCTCCTGTAGGTTCGGTCAGAGATTGGACATTTACAACGTGCAGCGTCAGAATGGGCGTACCTCTTCGTTGGCAAGTCGGGCATTTGCAAAGTCGTCGATGATGTCCTCCAACTCCTCTTCATCTTCACTCTCACTGAGGTCCACGGCGTTGGCCACATTCACTTGTTCCTCTTCTGGTGTCTCCGTCCGGTCAACGTTCATCGCATCATCTGCTGTATCCCCTGTTCCACGCCGTTTGAGCAATACTGCAAACAGACCGCAGGGAACACGCACCTTGTATCCTCCCCTCTGCCTTCTCCTCCTTTTTCACCCTCGCCCCCTTCTTCCCCACCTCCCGCTCCTTCCGCAAGCTCTCCGGCGCCATCCAATCCATCTGCCTCACATTCTCCATATCCACAATCTCCACGCCCTCGTCCGGGTCCGAGTACACCTCATCGTCCCTCACCCCCGCCCCGGCTCCGGGGACCCCGCCCGCCTCATACGGCTCGCGCTTGAGCGTCGGCGCGCCCGTCTGCGTGAGCCCTGCACCGAGGCGAGAGCCCACGCCCCCGCCTGGGCCCTGCGGCACGATGGGTGCAAAGTTCGAGCGAGGCGCGCTCCGCCGTGCGGACGTGCCCACGAGCGCGGGGCCCATGGCGAACGGACCCGAGGCGGTCATCTCGGCGGCGGCGGCGCGGGCGGAGGGGGCGCCGCCTCGTCCTTCGCCACCCTGTCCGCGGCCTCGGGAACGGGCGCCGCGGTCGGAGCCGCGTCCGCGCCCTCGGTCAGACGAAGAGGAGGAGGGGGCGGGGTCTTCCTGGGAATGGTTGGAGCGGGGTGAGCGGGTGAAAAAATGTTAAAGACAGTGACGATGGACCTTCCTGGCCTCTCTGAGCCGGGATGAGCGGAGCACACGGGGTCGAGAGAAACGCGCGCACTCACTCCTTGACGCGCCGGGCGGGGAGGGTGGGCACGAACTTGAGCTTCTGGGTGCCGAGGCGGGTCACGTCGCCCTGCTTCTTTGCGAGACTCGCGATCGCTTTCGGGGTACCTGAGCCTGATCCTGATGGGCCTGCCCTGCCTGAAGGTTGTTCAGACATTGCTATAGTAGCGGCGGCGGGTCGACGGGGAGCTAGGGCTGGATGTGGGCAAAAGCTACTAGCACAGCGAGTCCGCCGTGTGGTATTGTGCGTATATTCTGGAATTCAATACGCCTGGCAGTTCCCCTGTAACGATTAGTCTGACGAATCCTCAGAGCATGAGCGGGAGTATGTCGGAGAACTGTGAAGTCGTTGGAACATGGACGGAGCGCGATTGCGCGCGTGCACAGAGATAGATAAGATAACGCCGCCATCAGAGGGAAAACTTTGAGATTAGATTGGAGATGATCTTATCCGCGCCGCAGAACATGATCGCAGCTTTCCCGGACTTGGACGCCATCATCATCCTCTCCTCCTCCTCTTTTTCTGCTGCGTACCTTCTGCTGCACCGACGCTAGACCAGCCATGTCCGACCCCGAACATAACCGCGTCACGTACAACGATGTGCACAACCTCATCCGCCGAAGCGCTGAGAAGATCGCGGAATTCAAGCCGGACATGCTCATTGCTATCGGTATGCCTGTCCGCAGCCCTCCCCCAGTCCGACATTGCCGACTGGTGCTTCATGATATACAGGTGGAGGGCGAGTAGCCTTCTCAGTGTTGTACTGTGCGGATCAGTGTGCTTGACGTTTCCCCCCGGCTCCAGTGGCTTCTTCCCCGCGCGCGTCCTGGTTTGTCCGCTCCCAGACCCTGGATCGCATCATAGAAATAGCTCGCTCACTCCGCTCCGTGCGGTTTATAGCGTACGTTCCTCAAGAGCCCCACGCGGAAAGGGAATATCCCCATCCATGCCATCGGCCTCTCGCTCTATGAGTCCCTGCCTGGGCTCACCGAGGAGCAGATCGGCGCGCAGGTCATCCGCACACAATGGTTGTGAGTTGCTAACGCAGAGGTGCCGGTGGGAGAGACGCGTGCCTATTTTTCTTGCGCTTCCCAGGGGCCCGGAGTCCGGTGCACTCTTGCTTGGCAGGCATGCACTCATCGTCGTAAGTTTGTTCTCGCCAACCAGTGCCCCAGATATGCCCACGTTTCGTTGTTCTAGGATGAGGTGGATGACTCCCGCAAGACCCTCCAGTAAGATAGCCGCGTCTCTCACCCCCCACGCACTGCCACGCTCACGGCACCGGATTTTGCGCAGCTACGCCGTGACGGAGCTGCAGCAGGACGTCGAGCGCGAGCTCGCGAAGCTGCCCGAGGCGGAGCGCGAGGCGAAGCGCACGAAGTTCGCGGTGTTCGTCGTGCACAACAAGCTGAAGCCCAAGCTCGCGCAGATCCCGGCCGACATCCCGTGCGTGTCCTTGCCCGCGTTCCCGCGCCTGTGACTCTATGTGTGTGTTTGACCGAATCACGCGTTCTCTCGACCATACAGATATTACGCCGGGGAGGAGATCGAAGACGTGTGGTAAGATCGATCTGCGCCGTTCTAGCTGCCCACGCTCACAGTTGCGCGCACGCACGGTGCGATTATCTGCGATAGGCTGGACTATCCTTGGGAAGCACAGTGCGTAGTTGCGCGCAGGGCAGGGCATGTCGAGATCCACTGACCACTCGAACGCTCAGGGATATAGAGGAGCACGACCGTCTCGCGGAGGAGGCGAAGACGAAGAAACGCCAAGCGCAGTCGTAGAGGGCTAATAAGGCACGCGGTGGAGATGTCCCGGTTCAGCCCCCCCTCTGTTAGAAAGAGTCCGCGATGGAGAGAGAGGTCGGGCATGGCAGCGAAGGCAAAGTAGGATGTAAGCTGTATCACGGCGTGTGCTGCGCGGCCGGGTGTGTACGTAGACGAAGATGATGCACTGTATGTCGCTGTGCTGGGCATGGTAACGTGCGAGTCGACCTTGCTCAGCGCTCGCTGGTGGATATGCTCCGGCTTGCACGCGCCGCAAGCCCGCCGAGAGGTCGGGGCCGATGGGAATGATTGGAGGAGGGAGAGAGCGTGCAGCGATTGGCCGTGGGTGGACCAGGAGCTGCTCGAGATCAGAGTGCAAGCCCAAGCGCAGGCGGCGGCGACTGCCACGCCTTCCCATTTGCTGGCCCGCGCAGACTCCCAGCGGGACCCAAGCTCTCACCGACCCGCTATATAGTCTCTCCCTCCCCGACCGCACCCTCGCCCCCCACCCACCCGCACAGCAGCCGCCGCTCGCTGCTCGCCCTCCGGCTCGCATCCGCATCTCGCCCGCGACCACGACCACGACCACCACGTCCCTCACGCAGCCGGGAACCACTCGCTTGTTGTAGACGTAGCCACTTGTCCGTTCGCACACCCACCCCTTTTGCACACGCACGCACACACGCCCACGACGCCATGGACGGCGTTGAAGAGATCGAGTACGAGGGGCTTTCGCCAAACGCTGGTCTCGCAGTGCGCCTTTCTCTTCCCCGCCCATTTTTGACAGTCCGCTGAGTGGACGGAATGGATAGGTCAACATGGCAGCAGGTGCTCTTGTGAGTGCTGGATTTTCCCCGGCTCTGTGCGAGAAAGGGCAGGCAAACGGGGATAAAAATCGCTGAAGAGCACTTTGTAGGCCGGAATCACGGAGCACGCTGTCATGTTTCCCGTAGACAGCATCAAAGTGCGTGTAGCTGGCGATTCACAGAGTCTGCTGCGCACAGAAGAAACTGACCCAATGGCTACCGCACCCCCACAGACCCGAATGCAAGTCTTCGCGACGTCACCTGCGGCAGTCTACACAGGAGTCGGGAACGCCTTCACGCGTATATCCTCCACCGAGGGCATGCGCGCCCTCTGGCGTGGGGTATCCTCTGTCATTGTCGGTGCCGGACCTGCACACGCGGTGCACTTCGGTGCGTATGAGCTCGTGAAGGAGTATGCGGGCGGGAACGTAGAGGGCGCAAGCAACCAGTGGATCGCGACGTGTGCGTAGCCTTTCTTGTCACTTTTCGTTCGCCATTTTGACGTGCGACTGTTTCTGCTCCGCCTGCCTTGCAAAATACGCGCGAAATGCTCAAATACGGCGCATGCAACATACAGCACTGGCAGGAGCGGCCGCAACGATCGCGAGCGACGCGCTCATGAACCCATTCGACGGTGAGACCCCCGCTGCCCTCCCGCGTGTCCGTGCATCCGACGCGTTTGCCCCCTCCCTGCCTGGCAACCCCGCGCCTGCCCAGTGATCAAGCAGCGCATGCAAATCCACAAGTCCGAGTTCCGCTCCGCAATCACCTGCGCGCGCACCGTCTACCGCACCGAAGGCCTCGGCGCGTTCTACGTCTCCTACCCAACCACGCTTACGATGACGGTCCCGTTCACCGCCGTGCAGTTCACCGTGTACGAGCAACTGAAGGCGCTCCTGAACCCCTCGGGTGTGTACTCGCCCGCGACGCACATCGTCGCCGGGGGGCTCTCCGGGGCCGTCGCGGGCGCGGTGACGACCCCGCTCGACGTCGCGAAGACGATCCTGCAGACGCGCGGGACGTCCGCTGACCCGGAGATCCGCCACGTGCGCGGGCTCGCGGACGCGTTCCGCATCATCTGGCAGCGCGACGGGCTGAAGGGCTTCGCGCGCGGGCTGTCGCCGCGCGTGCTGACGTTCATGCCGAGCAACGCGCTCTGCTGGCTTTCGTATGAGTTCTTTAGTGAGTCATCTGTTGGGCTTTCTCTTTGCGCCCGGGGGGAGGCGTGGATGGTACTGACGCGGTGGGCTACGCTTTGCAGAGGCTGCGATACGGGACGACTGAGCGGGACGGGGCCTCCCCGGGTAAGAGTCAACGGTCGAGAGTCAGGAAGACGCGGGCGCGCCGAGGGATGTGGATGCACGCGTGTCCTGTGCCGCTCAGACGCTTGCTGTACTGCGACTTCGACTTCGGCCCGCGTACACCGTCGGGTAATAAAAGGGCGAGCAGCGCAGCGTGTGCGCGAGGGGCATCGAGTGCAGACCCAACGGACGTTCACTCCATGGCAGTCGGATTGGCCTAGGGCAGGGGTGCGGTGTCGGCTACTTACTACTATACTAGTGCTATTTTGCGGGCGTAATTGAACGGGCTGGCAAGTCCGACATGACGACATCAGACTCTTTGGCCCGACATGTGTATAGGAGACATAAAAGTGTCGCTTGGTCGGAAATATTGAAGTCACATTACGCATAATTAGAGATCGCCGCGACCTGCTGCTAGATCTTCGACCTCAGGGGGGTCAGAGTAGCTCTGCTCTCGAGGCTTTCTGTTCGCACGCCCGCCGAAGCCAGCCTATCAACCCAGTTTGACGGACTCGCATGCGCTCTTCACACAAGGGTCCCTGCACACAGCGAAGGCGGTCCATATGTCATATAGAGTGGGGTGGAGTTTAAATGCTAGTATACACAAACACAAACCGCTATAATGCGGTGCTCACAACGAACCGTCATCGCCGTCCCAGAGTATCCGCGGGTCACGCAGACGTCGCCCGTGCCTCCGTCTCGATCAGCGTCGCTGTCTGTGCGCCGCGCCGCGGACGTATGCTGCACACGAACGGCTCCGGGTGTCTGTGCACATTGTGTCATGCGGAAGGCGTCAGTCGCCACAGTCCGCGGGGTGGCGAGGGATACAAACAAAGACAGTCTAAAGACTCACCGGAACGCACCGGTGGCGAACTCGAGCGTGGGCGGGCTGGCACCGGGGCGCGGCGTGATGTCGAAGCACGCGAGGAGGGCGGCGCAGGCGAGCCAGAGGGCCTGGTCCGCGAAGTGCACCCCGGGGCAGCGGCTGTACACGGACGGGACACGGGCGTGAGCGCTTGCGGTTAGGGGAGCACATGTGGGTGAAGAGGAGGGAAGGGGACGGACCGTCTGCCGAAGCCGAACGAGTAGTTGTACGAGTCGGGGGCGGGGGCAGCGTCGGGTTTGGTTTCGAACCGTTCTGGGGAGAAAATGAACGGGTCGGGATAGAGCGCGTCGTCGTGCTGGATTGCCCTGAGACACGTCCATCGTTCAGGCCAGCGTTTCGTTGGATATGGAGGGCCAACGTAGAGAAGGCTCACCAGATGTTGCCGACACACTGAGGGCAGAAGGAAGACGCGTCAATAGCATGTCGAGCCGTGAGGCGAGTAGTCATGATATCTGAACACGCACGAAGGAGCCTTTGGGCAGGTCGAATCCACGGTATCGATCGTCCTGGATGAGCCTATGTGGCGGCGCTGGACGGCCAATTCAGAAAGCTACAGGCGAACAAGTATGCGCCAGACGCACTCATCGGCGCGGGCGTCCCCCACCGCAAGACCTCCTTTATGATGCAGTCAATGTAGGGAAGGCGGGGGCGATCCTGGAATGACGGCAGACGGTCCGTGCCAAGCACGCCGTCGAGTTCCTGTTGTGCCTTTTGCACAACTTCGGGGTGGTGACATAAGATGAGTATAAGTGTAGAGAGCGCGACGACCGTCTGGACACGAGTTAGCGAATGTGTACATCTCGTAACTCCGAAAAGGCTCACTGTATCCGACGCGGCTTCAGGGCCCACCGGGATGTTAGTCATCAACCCAAATAGATTGCGGGGCGTGGTTGTTACTCACCGCCGTACATGGAAGCCGCCAGCCACTTCACCCTGTACTCAGATTCTGCATCGTCGCAGGAGAACTTCCCGTTATCGTCCAGTAGCAGGTGTCCGCAGAAGGAGTTACGCTTCGAATTCGTATCCTGTGCATGAGGTCAATATTACTGCTTGCGAGACGCATGGTGCTATGGGTAATCATGCTCACAGGGAGATTCTTGAACAACCGAAGCGGTTTGTTGATCCAAACGTCCAGCCGCGCCCTCCATTGTTCTGCTACCTTGTGGAAATTCAAACCGGGAACCCAACGTACTAGTGTATGGGGTGATGAGTACATGTGTGGAGATGTTCAAGCAGCTCACTCACGCCACGTGAAGAAGTCGACCATCCACGGACCGGTCAAAGCCTTGTCAAACACCACCATAAACTCTTCCGACTCCTTGATGTACGGGTCGTCCTCTTCCGCGACATGATGCCCATACATCGTGGAGAAGATCAAGGAGCCCGCATACCTGAACAGGAAGTGTCAGATCCTGATAACGCAGCAGATGACAGCGCCGGCATCTTTACCGCCTGAAGTGCTGCACGAAGGCATCGGGGGACTGCAGCAGACGCAGCAACAGGAGACGCGCCTCACGGTCGACCTCTGGCTGCCACTTCTCCACGGCGGAGAGGCCAAGCGCCTGGTTCATGAGCTTCCGCTCCAGCTTGAAGCGATCTCCGTACTTGGTCACGACGGCAAAGTCACCAAAGCCACACCTAGCAGATGAATTTCCGGTCAGCTGCGATGCCCTACATTGGCATTTCGAGAGGCGAATCACAGGTCTTCCGCGAACGTCATGTGCGCGCGGTCCGAGTATATAGCGCCTCGTTTATGCAAGAGGTCGTTGACAACCTCCGCGCTGTTGAGGAATACATAGGGGGTGTTTACGATGTTTAGGCACACGATATCCGATTCTGTATGCTCGTTACTTCGTGAGTGGGGGCCTACGACCTGTTTGGCACTGTGGCGAACTTACTGCATCCTTTACCCCATTCAACAGCCTTCTTGTATATCTCGTGGGGTGTCATGTCTAACAAGTTGCCTATAATAGGCAATCTGCGAGGGCCAGGGGGCAAAGTAAACCTAGTCTTTCGATAGACAAATATAGCTGATATGGATAGCAGAAGGACTGCTGCCACGGCCATACTGGGCATCGCTTAAGAGGAGGCAGAGGAGGCAGCACAGAAAGGCTTTAGGCGCGGCTTCCTGCCAGGAATTGTTGTCAAGGTTGAGTCTGTAGTGGGAGGATGAGTGAACAATCGTCCCGATTGGAGCTGCTTCTATACTACCGGAAGAACTCGGGGCGGTGGATTAGACGCACCGCAAATCTTATGGGAAAGTCTGTGGCAGGAGCGATCATGAAATCATGTTACACCGGGAGATGGGCTGCGGGCGGGTTGATTTTGGAGATTCGCGAGAGGGGCGAGGAGGGGCGAGGCAGCAGTTGGGCAACAGTTGCCGTATATTCCCCAGGAGTGACTTACGGTTCAGATCCATATTTGTCAGGTATCCCGACGTAGTGTCCAACACGCTACAATGGCTTCATAGACACCCCGCCTGAGGAGTGGGGTAAGTGTGGATGGACATGCCATTACCCTGAGTTCTGTCCTGGGCTGTACATCCCGCCCGCTCTCGCCAAGATACGCATCAGACGTCAAACGTATACACCGAGCTGTGATGGAAAGGGGGATCGCTATGAGCGCAAATTGGGCGGCTTGATGAGGGCCACGCACCTACTGATCTCAAACAAACTGTCATGAACGCCAAATGCCTTGACACGACGACCAGCGATGCAGAAAGGGGTGCTTGCTGTGATTCTGTAAGCTTGTCCGAAATCGACATGCCATATCCATATCAGTATCCGTTAGACGACGCGTCGACCCGGACTTTCAAGATAGCGCATGCATGTCAGCAGTCCCAAGAACGTGCAAAACAACACGATGCATATACTCACCTTCGCAATATTACTGTTAGGGCGCGAGTTGGCAAGTCTCAGGGTCAGATTGTCCGTAGTAGCCTGAACATGGCTGAGGATAGCATTACGATGATATTGTACAAGTGAGCAAAACTGTATGTGCGAGAAGAATACAAACGTCCGGGAAGTGCGTACTGCAGCTCTACCGCGCGGCGCGCCATAGATAAGGCATATAATCATCACATGTAGAACTCAGGCTTGCGCGAGTTAATGCCATACTCTGCGAGAGCGGATCCAAGGTCGTCCATGGTCAGTGTCGTCTTTGTCTTGTCCTGCAGGGCACCAAACACATATTAGTGGTCGTTGGTTCGGCGGAGAACGTCGGACGCACTCTGGCTGATGCAGTCCCAGACTGGTTCGCCCGCGCGCGACCGCCTGCTGCGTTTGCGCGTATACGAGCATGCTGGTACGCGTCTGCCGCGATGTCCGACACAAACTTTTGTGCGGCGAGTGAGAGCAACCGCTTGCTGTACGCATTCGAGAACGCGTTGGGGCTCGCTTGAATGCAACAAATCGCAATGCGCGACGACACTCACAGTCGCACATCGTCGCATTCAAACCCTACTCTCTGCAAGTAGTACTCTGTCACCTCGTTGGGTATCTGCGCTCACGGAGGTCAACAGACATGCTTCGGAGGAGCATTTCGCGGGCGGCCTGGAGCCCCGGATGTCGGTTGCATACGCACCAAAGGCTCGTAGTCATCGAGCATCAAAAGAAACTCTGCGAGCGTCTTGTCTTTCCTCGCCTGTTCAGCGGTCTGTGCGGCGGATGGTCGCGGCTGCGAACTGCTAGGCCCTGGTTGCACGAACTCTGGAGTCGACTGCTGTGGGTTGGGCGAAGGAGCGGACGGGGTCGAGGTAGCAGTATAGTATCCTGTGGTCTGGCTCTGATCTTGGTAGGGAGTAGACATATTCGTAGCGTTGGCTGCTAAGCAAGGGCTGGGGGATGACAAGGAGACCGACGAGGTCGTGGTGGTTCTGGACAAAGACGACGGTGTGACTGGAGCACACAAACAGGCGCCCATGTCACAGATCGCGATCGTCATGGGCGTCTGCTGAGCGTTTGCCTATAAATTTCGCTCCTCGTCCCGCTGTCCTTCGTTCTCTCCTTCTCCGACGACCTCCTCTTCATGCTTTGTCGAACTGTGAGTATCCGTGTCTGTTGTCGTCGGAAGCTTGTATCCTTCTTCGTTATGATGTTTGAGGCATTTGGCTTTAGCAGGGCCTCCCTGTGTTGCAGAAACTTATCTCAGCTACCTTCGGGCGTTCGCTTTGGCGAATAGTCCGCTTTTTCTGAACTTCTTTCTCCTTCACCATGTCTTGCAATCATCTGCTTACAACACTCGACAGGGCTCGTTCATAGGCGATTTTTTTTTTACTTTCGCTGCAGTGCCGCCGGGCTCTGCCCAAGTGCGCCCTGGCAAATGTAGTAGAGTTCAATGTGATGCACTATGCAGGTGCTACTCATGTACACGACGGTTCTATCAATGACGGTGTCCTTCCGAGACAATCTGACTCTGCCTTGCCAAGTTTTGGGACGACTTTTGACAACACAACCTCTCTTGACGATGTATTTGGTGCGAATATTGATTGAGCAGGAAGAAGTTGCCAAGGAAAAGTGAGCTATGTGCGCGTGTCACGGACTGCAGATTGGCCAACGCTCAGCGCTCATCGATTATTCGAGAAGCATTCGTCGCTCCATTAATGAGGAGGCGGTTGAAACCACCCTGTAGGTCGCTCATATACACATTTCATATCACTGTATCCTATCCACTTTCTCGACACCTTCTGGCAGCACGTACTTTCCTTGGCGACGAACCTGATGCAGATAATTGAGCATCCGCAGGTGCAGCAAGCGTCCTACACTCTACGACTTACCTCGTCGAAAATTTCCATCATGATGATGCTCTTCTCATGGCCCCAGCTATCGCTCTCGAGCTTTCCGTCGCGCAAGCACCGTGCCACCTCGTCCGCCTCGAAGTGCCAGCCGCCCCCGACGTACTTGAACGTCTTGGTCTCTTCGCGCACGACCTCCCCGCCGGGCTTGTCGTAGTACTGTACCGTGAATGCGGGGGCGCGGAAGATTGGCGGCTTTACGATGATGTTTCCCTTCTCGTACCGGATTGTCGCCCCGAAGTGCGCCGTGGGCACGATCACGCTGCAGCTGAGCACCGCCTGCGCGCGCAGGTGCTCGGTGAAGTTCACCGTGAAGCTCGTGCTGGCGTCGACACCGGTGAGGGGGGTCTTCAGGATGGAGCCGGTCACACTCGTCGGCCGCGCGCCCTTGTTTGCGGGATGCTCGTATAGAGAGAGCATCGCCTACATAGATGTTATCAGCTGGCGTCACCGCAGTGCGGGAATATGGAGGGATTATCGCGCGAACTCACCCAGAACAGAGGATACGGTCCCCTGGATGGTTTTGTCAAACTGGTATCTTCCAATCTCTACGCAGGCAGTTCACTCACAGATCCAAGAGCGCGCCTCCACCAAGCTTTGGGTTGAGTATTCGGTGCGTCAGCGGCAATGCTGGCCCGTCGAATCATCATATCAACAGCCCCTACTACAGATAGCAAATGATACTCACTGTCAATGTAAAAGTCCGCTGAGAGGTCCGCGTGCATAACGACCGGATTCCCGAGAGTGCCTTCCTCCGCGATGCGTTTTAGTTCGAGCGTGAGCGGATGAAAGCGCGTCCAGAGCGCCTCCATGAAGAACAGTTTCTTCTCCTTAGCGAGCTTCAACAGCACCTTGAGTTCTGCCGCATTCGAGGTTGTCGCCTTCTCACAGAGGACGTGCTTCCCTGCGTTGAGCGCCTCGAGGGCATTCTCGTAGTGCAGCGTGTGCGGGGTACCTGTAAGTTTCCAATTGATCAGTCAGTCGTCATGTGTTATTTTCAACGGAGAGGCACACCGATATACACGGCGTCGACGTTCTGAGACACTTTCGTCAGGGTAGAACATGATGGCTTCGGCTCGGCTCATTGGACTCACCGGGTCGGCGAACACCTCAGTGTAGGAGCCGTACGTCTTAATATCCTTCTCCTTAGAGGCATATTCTGATACGAACTTCTGTGCGCTCTCCACCGTACGCGAGCCCACCGCGACTATCTTGTGAGCGACGTCGGTGACATTACGACTGTGGAACACTGAGCAAAGCTCCGGGGAATATGAATCTAGTATGCGCACGTCTTGGGATCTTCTAGAAGATCCTGTAATAATTATCAGTGTGTGGGAGGATATACAAGCATGGGTCAAGCTGGTCCCGTATACCTGAACGAACTGTTGTGCGATCCAGCCGGTGGAGATAATGCCCCATTTCAGTACATATGACGTGTTGGCTGTCATATCTCAGTATATGATGCGGAGTCAATCGACGTGGAGCGAGTATGATACGGGCTTGGAAGTTGAAAACTCCCATGGCTTGGTTTATATACCGAGCCAGAGTTCGGCGGCCGGCATGGGTGCATGAGTGATCACAACGTCAGGAGGACATATGCCTTCGGGGTAACCCCAAGCTATCGAGGGCTATCGATGATATGCGGGCCGAGTGTGCCGCGGCGGTGACACAGTATTCCAAAGCAATGGTAGGTTCGACGACCACGCGGGCCCTGAACGCAGCAGCTGTGGCGCGCGGCGAGGGGATGGGTATTATCGACAGCATATCAATAGCAAGAGAGTAGAGATATAAGTACGGGGAATAGCTAGTGCAACGTCCGCAGGACCTCCTTTACCGTGCTGCGCTCCCCCAAGAGGGCGAAGAGTTGCCACCGTTGGTCGCGCATGTCTTTGTTTTTAAGCACGACATCATCTTCCATCGCCTCGTTCTCGCCGACTGCGAGGCGCATTGCTGCAGCGGACTTGTTTGGTAGCACGGCGGGAGAGACAGTGAATAGGCTGTCGAACGATGAGGCTGGCAGCACGTAGCTGTGCGAATGTGGTTCGGTAGCGCGGATGGAGGTAATGGCATGTGATGTGGAGGTGAGTGAGAGGGCTTGTGTGATGACTTGCTTGAGCTTGGCCTGCGGAGGACGTCAGGATGTCTCTGCCACACCACGAACGCAGCACATACTTCGAATGCCAGCATCATGAGGGACGCAACATCACGTGAAGGTGCGCCGAGATTATGTTGTGCGGATATCAGGTTTATGCGGTCTGATATGTGCTGCAGCGTAGGTGCACGAGTCATGGACGCCAGATGCAACGGTAACCTGCTCCCAGGAGATTCTACACGATATTCAGTTATCCAAGCAGCCCTACAATGCGCGCAGCACGTACCTCCACGTTCCGGTATCAGGACTACGCCTCGCTCAGCGGCTATCTCGTCCATGTAGTCCTTCGGGACAACGGCCTCGTTCAGGGCCATCGTTTCCAGAGCGCGTATGCGCTCTCGCTCGCGTTTGCCTAGTCCTACGGTCCATTTCTTCAGTCTTGCAGAACGGAGACTCCCATCATCAGTTGCGTCTGGACCCTGGTACGGTAGTGTGCGACGACGCTTGCGTGGAGGGAGTTTCGGTACGTCTGGTGGGGGGGTTGGTGGCGCTAAGTGGGCAGAGGTGTCGAACAAGGATACTATGAGAGTGTTGTGCAGCTGCACTGATGTCGCGAGTGTGAGCGATTTGTACGAGTAGAGTCGCGAGTAACGCACCGAGGTGTATGCTATCAAGAAACGTCTTCACTTGGTCGTCGTACTCGGTTCGCGAGATATGGCCAGAAAGGTATTCCTTCAGAACGCTGAAGTATGAAGGCGCTTTCGGGCCTAGCGCGTTGTTCAGTTGGTTTTTGATCGTTGTCGTGGACGACAGCGACATGGTCGTGCAGTACGAGAATGCGAGTTAGAAGTTTGGACGCCGTGTACTTCGGCGTGCTGGTGAACGTTTGAACGTCGAAGTTCAAACAAGCCGCCTCCGTTAGCGTTGGCACTGCAATATCGCCGGCCCGGACTCTAGAGCGACAGGGATGCTTACATAACACACTGATGTAGCTATGGGCGTCTGCCCGTGCTGGACCTTTGACGCTACTCCAGTCATTGACTTACTGTGGTGGCTGCAGCATCCTACCGCAGGGCAGAAGCTCAAAACCTCAGGACTTTGCGCGATCATCGACTGCTACACACATATATAATTCCATCGATCGCTATCAGGCTGCGCGCGGACCACCCGCAAAGCTTCCGTCTTGCGTGACCCCTCCCATATGTCTGTTAACGGAGACCCCAACGTCGCCGGAGCGACAACAGAGCATGGCACGTCGGCCAACCGACCCATAACATCCAAACCGCGGGGTATATGCAAGTACTAGTGAGACCGATATCCATGCTTGTTGTGCTGTATACGTGATGCTGACCCTGAGAAGCAAGACCGACCGTGGCTGCTACGCAGGCGATCGCTGCAAGTTCCTGCATGGGGAGTCGGAGCGACTGACGCCCTATGACAAGAGCAAAGTTTGCAGATTCTACGGGGAGGGTTATTGCCGGCGAGGAGAACAGTGCTGGTTCTTGCACGCGGACCCCAGCCAGGCGAAAGCGACTAGCGAACCGGACGAGGATGCGGACGAGCACTTGTGCTCCATTTGCTATGACAAACCGATAACGTTCGGGCTGCTTGGTGAGTTACATTATAATTTTGGCGGAAAGCGTGTGGCACAACGTTGTCCATTGTGTTGCTCGACATACCTATCTTCCTTGCGTTCTTGCGCCATCTGCCTATTGGCCCTCGTATATGCGTGCATTCCATTGGTTCCTGCGGATTTAGGACGCGTACTGACGGAATCAATGTTGCAGCGGGTTGCAGTCATGTCTTCTGCATATCGGTGCGTGTGGACACTTGCATATGTTGACAACAACGCCTGACGGTCGTGCTGCCCCCCAGTGCATCAAGAATTGGCGTGAAAGTGAAGGCAAATCTGTTGATATCATCCAAGCAGGGACGACTAAGACGTGTCCGATGTGCCGTACCTCTTCGCGCTTCGTGACACCTTCGACATTCTTCTACGCAGAAGGACACCCGATGAAGACGCTAGTCATCGAGAAGTACAAGGCGAGTATGGCGCGGGTCAAGTGCAAGTCAGTAACGTATCTCATCCTGTGATTTGAACACCTCGCCTGACCACCCTTTGTCTTGTGCTTCTCCGTAGGTACTTCGAGAAGTCTCGACCACATAACCGCTTCTGCCCATTTGGCAAGGAATGCTTCTACAAGCACGAGAACGCTGACGGTACGCTATTTGTATTTGAGCATGGTGCGGCTTACTACATGGAGGTGAGCGTCACAGAGCCCCGCAGTCCCAGTCTCGCGTTCAAGTCGAGTAATCACTTATGTGTGCCCATATAGCGGACCCGCTCCCGGTTGTTCCGGAGCGGCGTCATGAGTGATGTATGGAGCATTGATATGGAGGAGCACGTCGAATCTATGTTGAACACTATCTCGCAAGTATTTGGCACATCGGGGGAGATGGTGAGGTGCACGTTTATAAGAACGACAGGCGTTGGCTGACAACAAACTTCAGCAGAGGGCAATTCTGGAGAGCGTTGCTGCCGAGTTTGGCATCGATTCTCTGCCACCTATGTACCGGTTAGAAAGCATGGAGGAAGGCCACGGCGACGAAGAAAGGCTGTCAGAGCCTCCTGCGCGAGACGACGAAGGTCCTGAGACTGACGCTGCTCTCATTGATACTTCGTCCACCTCTCAAGTTGAGCAATCCTCCACAGGCGAAGAATCGATGAGCCTATCAACGCATTCTCAGTCCCCAGTGGATCAGCTTGAAGGTACGGCTTCTGATGCGATTTTTCCTGCTATGGAGAGCGCGGATACGGCACATCGATCAACAGCCTGGTCCATCCTTGACCCAACCGTCCCGGAATTCACACCGTCCTTCCCACGAAACAATCCACGCTCTGACCCGGGCCCTTCGTACGAGCTCGATTGGCTTCGGCCCCTTCACCCCGGACCTGACGTCGAGTCTCTACAAGACGCCGAATCTGAGGACCTGAGACCATGGCGAGCCGGTTCGTCAACGACCATCGAGGGCATCTTGCGCCAGATAGAAGATATCGCCTCTCGCAGACTCGAAGAGCCAGGTCCCTCTGTCGACGTGTCATCCTTGCTTCTGAACCATCCTTCCCCGGATGGGTCCACTCAACCGGCCCCTCGCACAGACGAATCGCTTCTTGACCCTCCACCAACAACGTTCGATGCTGCTCTTGCGCAGGAGTCCGACCCTCCGTTCATGACAGATGGTCGTGGCCGGGTCGTCTGGAGCAGTACAACGTCTTCCCGGAGCCGGGACGGCCGCCGCGGGCGGGCTGCGTCCTCGGCCTCGCTCCTATCCCACAACAAGTCCGGCCCCGACGTTCTACAGTCTGAAGACGGTTGCTCAACTGCATCACGCCACGACTCGCCCGCGCAGCGGACACTAGGGCTACCACCGCGCCTCGTTCGGCAGCGCTCACTTCCATCGGTTGGCGGGAATAGCGACATCGAAGAGGCTTGCCCCGCCGAGTTTGTCACGGATGGGCGCGGACGTGTCGTGTTCGCAGCGAATAACCACGACCATTGAGCTTGACTCAGCCATTCTCCAGCACCACACACCCTAAACACTTTCATCCTGCATATTCGTGCCCTTTCGCTGTACACTTTTTGAAAGCCTTCTCCGACCGTCAGCCATCACGTCGCACCCCATCTCCGGATCTGTATCTCAATGTATGTATCAGTAGCAGAATCGTGATCTCCGTTAGCAGCTTGTGCGTTGGATGGGTCTCCGAGTATGTGCACATGGGTACGTAGATTGCTATAGAAAGGCGCGCCTGGGGGTTTAGACTGTACGTCATGGCGAGACGTCGTTGTCGCGTGCGGCGCGCCTGCAAGAGAGCACGTTGTCCCAGCCATCTCACAATATTGTGTTCGCGTCCTCCATCCGACGCCAGCAAATATTAATTGTGACGGCGCGAGGAGCAGGACGCGAGAACTGGACAAGAGGCGCGAGGGAGGACTTGGACGCGCGCCTCAGGTGCGATCTTCTATCTCGAACGGGCACAGAGAACGCGTCTTGCCACATCTTGCGTCTTGCCCGCCCCCGCTCGACTCTTGTATGTAATCCTGGCGTACGCCGCTCTTATAAGCCCCAGCCAATCTTCCCTCTCCTCCCTTCTGCCGCCGCTGCCCCTCCTCTGCGCCACGCACTCCTACGCCTCCCCTGCGACTCCCACACGGAATCCGCTGCTCTGCTTCTGCTATACACACCTTATCTGCGCCCAGAATAGCCGCCACTGCGCGAACCATGTCCGAAAATAGTGGCCAGAAGAATATTAATGCTGAGGCTCAGCAGACCCACAAGCAACAATCACAGCAGACTCGGAAGGGCAGGGAGCACCAGCAGCCCGCCGCGGAGCCGTCGAGGAAGGGCAGTGAAGACCAGTCCGGGGGCCCCGCAAAGTCCTCTTCTCCCATTCCTTCCCCGGGCTCCGATAACGGGCGCAGAGGGCGTTCTCGAACCCGCACACACGTCGCGGGCCGTTCAGAGGACATGGGGAATCGAAAGTGAGTGCTCCCCCGTCTCTGTGGCTAGCCTCGGAGGGCTGGGCTGAACCTCGGGTACGCAGAGGCTACCACGCACTCATGTCGTCGTTCGGCAAGGTGTTCCACGTCGAGAAACGGTGGAAGCTCATTCGCGAACTCGGCTCTGGCGCGTACGGCTTCGTCATCTCTGCGTCGGACGAGATATCAGGCGAGCCCGTCGCGATCAAGATGGTCACCCGCGCGCTGGAGAAGGTCGCGCTCGCGAAACGCGTCCTGCGTGAGATCACCCTCCTCCGCCACTTTGCGCACGAAAACGTCACCGGGCTGATCGACGTCGACTGCTCCCCGGACCTCAGCGAAATGCATGTGTTCCTCCCCTAGCGCCCTCGCGCCATGTGTGTGCCGTGAGAAGCTGACGCCTGTCATAGATACATATTCATGGAGGTTCGTCCTTTCTTTTGCGTGGCGCTGTGGGTGCTTACGTCTGACGCGCGTGCGTGAAGCCTATGGAAGGTCCGCACCGGGATATCTGTTAAACCGGAACGCAACTCTGAGCCGCTCATTTACAGCGGATTTACACCAGATCATCAAGTCCGGACAACCACTGACGAATGAACACGTTCAGTATTTTGTATACCAAGTGTTCCGAGGTGTGTCCGTCACACGCACGGGCGACCCTGTGGAAGCTGACTACTCGCCAACGTGCAGGGATGAAGTACATTCACTCCGCCTCCGTCGTGCACCGCGATCTCAAACCCGGCAATCTGCTCGTGAACGCTGACTGCGAGCTGAAGATCTGCGACTTCGGGCTCAGTCGTGGCTTCAACTCTGCCCCAGACGAGAATCCGACGATCATGACCGAGTACGTCGCCACGCGGTGGTACCGTGCGCCCGAGATCATGCTCGTGTATAAGTGAGTCCTATTGGCTCCTTCGTATAGGAGCCGTCGAATCTGACTAGCGCGATTCAAGGGCATATAATACGGCAAGTTAGTGCTTCGAATGACGCGTGTTCGGTGCGGTTCGGCTGATCAGCGGACAGTCGACGTGTGGGCAATAGGCTGCATCATGGCAGAGCTGATGATGGGGAAACCATTATTCAAGGGAAAAGAGTAAGTGCCATTGAGCTGGTCCGCATCTCCCCGATTGTTTATTCGCCATTGCACGCAGTTATGGTCAGGCATTTTTGTGGATAAATCGCATCGCCCGATAAATACTCACTTCGTGTCTGCTAGTCGACCAGCTGAACAAGATCCTAGACGTTCTCGGTAGATATTGTTCTCTTTCATACCCTACAAAAAACTGACAATGTGCTAGGGTCGCCGGACGACGCAGTCATTTCCCGAATAGCAAGCCCAAAGGTTTATATGGTACATATCTCATTCGGATGCCTGCTCACCAATCTTACAGGCACAAGCATACATCCGCTCCTTACCGTTCAAGAGGCAGGTACCATTCGAGAAGCTGATCCCGACCGCCGATTCACAAGGTTTGCTTTCTTCGCTCCATATCATATCTCTGCAGCGATAGTAACCCATATAGCAGCAATCGACCTGCTCAACAAACTATTACAGTTCGACCCAGCCACACGCATCACAGTTGCTGAAGCCCTTGAGCACCCATGGCTATCTGCTTACCACGACGTAAGCGATGAACCAGCATGCCCGGCGCCGTTCGAGGGCTGGAAGAAGGTCGAGGAGCTTGAGACGTTGCCGCAGTTCCGTGAGGCGATCTGGAACGAGATCCAGGACTATCGCAAGGAGGTCCGGAGCATCTACTTCGACGTCGACGATCCTGCGGACCGGAGTCCGAGCATCAAGCGAACGAGGGAAGTGTGCTCGCCGCCGCCCATCGAGGAAACGGAATCGTCATCGCGCCCCTGCACCCCTGCGGTGCTCGCGCGTACAGCCTCCCCAGAGGTGATCAGGGGGGCACCAAGCAAACCAGTATCACCAGAGACGCAAACTCGGCCTCTACCGGCAGAATCATCGACTACCTCCACCACCCCTGCGCCGCCTACAGAAGGCCCGTCCCAACCAGAACGCCCCGCAGAATCGCGCCTCCAACAAGGGGGCGACCCATTATACACCTACGTCCGCCGTTCGAGCTTCCTACAGCCCTCGCGCACGAGCTCGACTTACTCTCAGTTCCGCACGCGTCACTCCGTCGCCTACCCGCCCGAGAGCCGCAATTCCCTCGAACGTGCGACAGGGCACGGCTATGGATACACGCCCGGGCCTTCCACCGGCGGGCCCACCGGTACGCTCGCGAGCGCGAGTGGCGGCGAGAGCACGATCGCGTTCCCGACGCAGGCACAGGAAGGGTACGTCGTGCCCGCGCGCTCGCGCACCGCGTCGATGTTCGCGGACGTCGGGGCCGCGGCGACGCGGCGGCTGCTGCGCACGCTCTCGACGGTGTCGATCTACGAGAGCGGGGAGGGCCTCGCGGGCGGCCTGGCGGACATTGCACCGATCGGGCGATATATCGTGGAGCGCGACGAGGGGCTGCCGTCGGAGATGCCGCAGGAGCTCGAGTCGCCGCCGCGCGGGCTTGGGGGCCCCGTGTCCGCGTCTACGTCGCAGTCGGCGTCCGTGTCCGCGTCGGTTTCTGCTTCGGTGTCGCAGTCCCACTCCCAGTCGGGATCTCCGAAGTCGCAGCAGAGCGGATCATCGGAGAAGAAGGACAAGGCGCGGTTCCACATACATGAGTGAGTGGGCACAGCACCTTGATTTTCGTGTATGGCGTGAGGTCGACGTGCGGGGGATCGGCAGGGATGTATAGATACTTGTAATTGTGCATGGCATATACGGTTCCCGGTAGTAGTAGATAGATACACATACAACGGCGGACTGGGTCTCAGTAGAAACGATCATTACATCTATAGAATACAGTGTCTCATGAGTACAAGCGAATGCGTAAGGAGACGGTTCGGAGAGGTCATCGTGGTGGCTCATAAGTCAAGCGTCTCCTAGTTGCTGCTTGATCTCTAACGAGGTGGTGATGAACAACAATGGCCACTGACATGGGTAAATGCACTGACTTTCGATGATGTCGAGGTATGCGATGCTCGCCGGGCTGTCCGGATATTCGTCCAGGAAGCTCACACCATAATCTGCGCTCTTGCCTATCCGCGGGTCAAGAGGAACAGCGCCGAGAAACTCCACGTTCATGTCCTGGGCAAGCCGCCTTCCGCCGCCCGTGCTCGGCTTGAAGATCTGGGACTCGTTCTTGCAATTTGGGCACACGAAGCCTGACATGTTCTCGACGAGGCCGAGCACGCGTATGCCGACCTTCCTGCAGAAGTCGATCTCGCGCCGCACGTCTTGAAGCGCGACCTCCTGCGGGGTAGTGATGACGACTGCGCCGTCGATGCCGCTCTCTTTGAGATACTGAACGATGCTGAGGTGCTCGTCGGACGTGCCGGGCGGCGTGTCGACGACGAGGTAGTCGAGCGCGCCCCAGTCGACGTCCTTGAGGAACTGCGAGATGAGCCCGTTCTTCTTCGGCCCGCGCCACATGATCGCGTCCTTGGACGAGGGCAGCATGAAGCCGACGGACATTACGCCCAGGTTGTCTTGCACGTACACGGGCGACCAGCCGGAGGAGGATGCGTGCACCTGCTCGGAGGCGATACCGAGGATGGTGGGTATCGAGGGACCGCAGATGTCAACGTCCATGATTCCTGTCTGGCATATGCATTGTCGGGGATGAGCATGGACAGGATGGCTTCTGCCCTGCGTAGTGCACGTACCTGCAGATTCTCGTCGGCGGCGAATGCCCAGCCGAGCTGTGCGGTGAATGTCGACTTCCCCACGCCGCCTTTCCCGGAGAGAACGAGGATCTTCCGCTTGACGGTCGACATGCGCTCGCGCACGAGGGGCAGTGCGGGGTCGGGGCCTCGAGCTGTGCCTGAGGCGCAGATATCTTGGTTCGCGCAGCCAGCACACGCGTCCGCCTTTCCTGCAAGCTCGGACTCGGTACCCTGGAATACAGTTCAGGAGACAAGTTTCTGGGCCAGTGTTGGACTCAGGTTGAACATACCGGACAGTGTTCCGGGGCGTTTGCGGGCACGGAGAGCGGATCAGGTACGGGGGCGGCCTGCTGTACCGCGAGCATTGTAAAAGTCCAAGCAATGGGCGATAGTTTTTCCCCCTCCTCGAGCGATATTCGTAGGAGAGAGTGGTGCGTGCAGGACGACCGGTTGAAGGAGTCGGAGTGTTAGTTCAAGAGAATTCATAACCGGAGTTCAAGTAGTAGAAAGCGATCGACCTTTGTCATCAATCCGCGCACTCAATCTAATCTTATCTCTGCTGGCCGAAGGCTAATCCAGATTCATGATCAGTGGCTGCACCGGCGCGTAATGCTAAGGCTCCTTCGAAAGTTCACCATGACCGCGCAACCTACGGTTCTTCCCATCTGCACCGTTCAGCATGACTTCGAGGATGTGGTCAAGGAGGTTCTTGATGGAATGGTACCCCAGGAAACCTTTTGGGTCTCGTGCTACAAATTTGGGGAGCCATCTGTACACGGTAAAGCCACCGCAGCTTTAGACGAACGCAATCGGAACCTTCTCCTTTATCGAGGGTGCGACGGCGTGAATTTCAAGAGTCATGGGAAGGTGTGTTCAGTTTATGTTTGATCGTCAGAATCAGTTCGCCCTCAAACAGGTTTCATGCTGAACAAAGGCCTCATATTCCATTGCTTGCCCAGCACTGGGCATAGACAAGACTCGCATTTCAGTACCCAAAAAACTCTACGTACCTCCTCCAGACGTTCACAAGGTGCGTACTCGGACCAGTATCCCCCGATTCGCGCAAACCGACGGATCGCATACGGCGAATCACAGGGTCAGATAACCGCATTTGATGTTGCACCGGACGGGTCCCAGGTCGCGACAGGCTACCACGATGGCTCGGTCTACATTCGCACAGCAGCGGGCCCATCTATGTCGACACCCATCTCCTCGAGCAAACCTCACCTGAGTACCGTTACATCGTTGCGCTTCTTCCCCTCATCACGCGTGCTCCTTACTGCCGGTGTTGACTTTGCCCTTACCATCTTGCCGGCGGATCCCCCAGAGTCTACGCCGTATACGACTACCAAGGTCACGCCCGCCCGCACATTGCGTGGCCACACGCGTGCCATAACGTCGACCGCGATTGTGGCTCGTGGACGCAACGTACTTTCAGGATCCAAGGACGGAACTGTCCGTCTCTGGGACATGCCCTCGGGGTCGCAGATCCGCACCCTCGCAGCCGGGTCGAATCATTTTGTGCCCGTCCTCGCGATCAGCTCAGGAGAAAGCTGGGACGGCGCGGCAGGCAGTGCGGATATCCAGGAGGAGCCCGAGAGCCTCGATCCTCGCGAAGTGGAGACTTCCGGCAAGGTCGTGTTCTGCGCGTTACAGGATGGTTCTTTCGAGCTTTTTGACCTGCGCAACAAACGGGCGGTCTTCCGCTCTGCGCCAGGCCCATCGGGCGCGCGGGCGGCATTGCAAGCACTTGTGTATAGTCCCGAGCACGGCCTGGTTGCGACGGGGTCCGCTTCGGGGCTGACGTCCGTATACGACGTCCGTGCACTTGGTACTGGTCCGACAATAGCCTTCAGGCGCAACGAGGCTCCGATCGAGGATCTTGCCTTCGTGGACTTCACAAATCCCGAGGGAATCACGTCGCCTAGAGTGGGCCTTGCAGTGGCTACCGAGGACGGGTTGCCACTTATCGCTGCCATGCAACCGTCCGGGCCCAGTGTTCATGCGGAGCTTGTTGGGACGGACTGTGACGGTGTAAGATTTGTGCGAGTCGTGGGTGGCGATGTTTGGACTGCTGCGGATGATGGGATAGTTCGACGTTATGGGCTGTGAGGACTATGCGGGGATGGTCGACCGATTGTACAGTAGATAGCGACCGTGGTAAGACCATGGTGTTTGACTCACGATTTGTTTCATGACCGCGAGCGTGCAAGCCATGCAACATCAGGAAACGCAAATATCTCCAGCCGGCCCGCGAGGCACCGGACGGAGCCGATGGAGCCGCGGAGATTTGGCTCCGTGCATCTCCGGATGGAAATGCCGGTCTCCATCCAGCGTGCGTCGGAGACCAGCCGGGCTCGCGAGATTGACCTAGCTCATGCGGGTTTTTGGTATTTGGGTGCGGTACGGCCCCCGCGAGCTGGCGCATGTGCACCGACAACGTTGGAGCCAACAGTGGAGTCCGGACAAACCGTCGAGGGAGGCCCACGGAGATGCACCCTCCGGACGGAGACAACATCTCCCTTTGGGTCCTGCCGGAGCGCCCGGAAACCTATATCCGTACGGAAATTTCCCACTTTCCTGATGAAGCCCGCCATGGCTCACAATCACGAGGGGCATTTGCCCGTGTCAGCGTTCAGAACAGGCTTCGAATATGGTAGGAACTGGTCTCCTATTCAGGACCGGAGACAGGCCAGAAACTCCGACAACGGGAGGACAAAGCGCCCTGTCGATGCCGTTTGTTATCCAGTAAGTGACTTTACTAAGAGAGATTCCTGACGTGAACCAGCTCGATAACCAGGCTGATGACAGGAGACCAGTCCAGGTGCTGTTCCAAGCCTGTTCTAGAGTGGAACACATGCAAATGCTCCTCGTGAGTAACTTTGTTGTGACGTCAAGCACAGGATGCAGTGGTGGGCATAACGTCCAGTGTTTGCGTCCTGGCTCATGCAGCAAACGAGTGAGACCAGAAGCTGTCCAGGATACGTGTGATGCTTTGGCGGAGCCAGCCCTAGCCAGCCATGTCGAATGATGGGGGCCATTGTGCCCATTCCTAACTTCTTTGTCCGTTCCTGATCCGGAGTTGGCTCTCGGCCCAGTCGCCTGGGCGCCGGAAGAATTTGGAATGGTGTATTGATGTCCTAACCTGGCAACGTTGTACGAGTCGAGTCAAGTCGTATCTATCCACCGATCGGCATAAACCATGGTGGAACAATGGTACGTATGTCAACGGAGCCGACAGTCATTTCAGGGGGGCATGAGTAGCATATAAAGGGGCGAGCTGAAGCGTAACGCCACGACAATCTGTTACATCCTCTTTTCATGGCTACTAGCTCTCAAACCGCTGACAGTGCAACTCCGGCTTCTACGGCACCTTCGCAAACTGGTAACCCCAGAAAGCGTCAGCGTGTTGAGGAAGATACGACTTCCGACAACCAAGCTCTCGCGGTCGTCTCTCAGGTGCGCTTCTAATCAGCCCAATAACAGGGACTTGCTGATTTGTAAATCTCCTTTTGGTAGCCAAGATATAAGTTCGCCAGCAACAGCCCGAAGGGCCTCGTCAACGAGGTCACTGCCGTTCCGACACCAGTGACGGGCGAACTGTCAGCAGCGATGAGGGTCATTAGTGCGCTGAAGCTCATTGCTTGTCAATGGTCCAGCCCTTTCGAGCCCATCGGAGACTGTCCCACTGCGTATGGCGCACAAGTACAGGAAATGATAAGTTATGGGCCTGAGGGACTTGAACCCGCTGAGGACGCTGAGGGCGATCCACAGCGCCGCAAGAACAATGAGAAGGACGCTGCTCGGGTACAACGCAACGAGGTACGCACATACGGCTGTTGAGCCTCCTCGTGCGCCTGCATCTGACTGTTCATCAGGAACGCTTCGTCCAGCTATCAGGCATAGCAAAAGAGATTGCGAAAGACCATGCGCATGGATTTCTGAATGCACCTTTCGACCTACGTATCACCCGCGCCGGCTGCGAGTTCGACGGGCCTATAAAGCGTAATACTAAGGCTGAAGAACCTTGGCCTTCTTCGAAGACGGAGCGGAAGGCTCACAAACAAAAGAGGGTGCGCCTTAAAACATGGTACAAGCAGGCGTCGATTTCGGGATATGGCGATGTCAAAGCGCAAGTGACGAGGATCGACAAGCGCGTCCGTGCAGCGCGCGAAATACTCGCGTCCGAATTCTCCGTCGAAGATGAGCTTCTCAGGCGTATCGAGCGCATCTGGACCGAACGCTTCGTTTATGGCCCGCGCGTGCGCGCAGAGCCATACAAGATCCATCTCTATGGACCTGGCGACCACTTCAAGTCGCACCGCGATACTCCGCAAAAGGACCTTGTCGGAACATTCCTTGTAGGCCTCGGAGATTCTGCGGACTCCGGATCCCTTGTTGTTGTCGGAGAGGAGATGCCGGCACACGCTGGGTCTTGGTGTGCATTCTACCCTGACGTGCCACACGAAGTGACGACGATCGTGGAGGGACACCGGGCGGTCATTGCGTTCAAACTTTTTCGTGCACCGGTCGCCAGCGATGCTGCACCCTCTGACTACGAGGCCGAGAAAACAAGGGAGATCCGGGCGAAAGTCACGCAAATCGTGGGTGAGGTGGAGGCCCCATATGGCGTCCTCCTGCAGCACAAATACACTCTGAACACCGATACATTCAATGGATTCGATGCAATACTTGCTGAAGCAATACAGGCGGAAGCGGCCCAGCTCGCTTCGGTATCTGTCCATCACATGCCTGTCGTCGTGACTGCATCGTCCCACTGGGGGTCTCACGACGATGACCGCTGGAAGGATTATGCCATGCACTGCTCTACCCAGGTCTATGCATTTACTAGCGGCCATATCGATGCACTCATCGACAGATCGTCAAGCCAAGGACACGGGAAAATAAGCCACGCATCCTGTGGCTGCCCTTGGCTTGATGGTATCGACAACGTCCCTTTCCATACCGCGGATCTGTCGGACAGCACCATGTTCCCCTACCAGAAAGAGTTTGAAGAGACATGCAACTACGTGGGAAACGAAGCGCAGGCATGGAGGGCAGACAGCGTCTATCTGTCATTCGCGTTACTGGTTCTGCCCGAACCCGCTGAGGTTGGGTCGGGCACGACGGCCGAGGCGGCTTCAGCGACAGAATCGTCGGATGGGTGGGACTCAAAATATGGGTCAGAGGGGTATACAGACGAAGGGTCAGAAGGACAGTCAGACGAAGGGTCAGAGGGACAGTCAGACGAAGGGTCAGAAGGACTTTCAGACGAAGAGTTGGATTCGCAGTCGGAAACATCGGAAGCAGAGCTCTGAGGGAGGTTTACTATGTATGTCTATGAACAATTGGTGTGTCTACAACGGACGTGGTAGTGGGTAATATATGGTCATTCTGGGATGATTGTACACTAAGACACGATCTGGCCGCGCAAATCATGTCCCATATGATACAATGTCTGCAATCAGAGAGAGAGCCAGATGTACAACGTGCAGTGTGAAAACGTAAGACTTGACGACGGTGCCTATGTAAGCCTGCTCACTACGGGGACAGCCGCACTACGTGAAGGCATGAGGGCATTTGCCAGCAACTGGTTGCAAGTCCGTAAGCGCTCCCGACGAAGAACGAACCATGAGCTTGTATCGCACGGGACGGCTAGGGGGGTGCCTATAACGCCGCGACTATGGCCGAGACGGACGGCGCGCACCAAGGACTCGAGCTCGTTCTCAGAGTCGAGGTCGTCGAAGTTCTCATAGACATCGTCCGTTGGCCCAACATGCGCTACGGCGGAAACAGCGGCTGTCGCAGCAGAAACGGCAGCAACAGCTTTCTTCCCCTTTTTCGTCGCCCCACCGGTTAGGGTGCTCGAGTTCTTCTTCGTAACGTCAGCGCCGTTCGCCGCCGCCGCCTCCATAGCTAGTCGTTTCTTCTCAGCCTTCTCCCGCTCTTTGCGCTCCTTGCGCTCGGCTTTGCTCTCCTTCTTTACAGGCTCAACCCAATTCGGGTTATTCGCGCGATTCCACTCGAGGAGTAGCTCGTCGTAGCTCTTGGAGCGGCCTTGCACGGACCGCTTCGCACCCATGGAATGTGATTTGCATGTAAGCGAGCGCGAGCAAGGGAGGCCCTTGTCGTTGATGACGCCGCACTGCTTGTCGTAGTCGACAGGGCCCTTGACGCGAGTGCGGGCCTGCTTCTTGGTCTTTGGCGCATTCGGGTCATCGAGATCATCCTCGGCCTTACGCTTCTTTCCCTTCTTGTCTGCCAGATGAGGATAAAGGCCATGCGTGCGACGACTGCTAGAAGACATGCATACCTGAATCAGCATCTACCTTTCCCTTGATGCCCTTCTTTCCGCCAGACCGAATCTTGGCGCAGTTGTCTGGGGCCGCAATGAGGGGGCTGAATTTGATGCGGTCGAGGAATGACTGACCTGCGTGTTCCTGTGCAGCGCTGCGTAATATTGGCTTGAGACAGTCCTTGCATTTTACAATTCCAACCTGTAGCTCGAGAGGCTCGGCCCCAAATGTCTTCATATCTCTCGCGTTGAGCCATGCTGTCGGCGGGGACGGCGGTGGATCAAGAGAGTGACGCGATGCTGGCGTCTGTGGAGAGACTTCCCAAGAGAAAGGGGAGGCTGGAGGTGAAGAGCTTGGCTTCAGTTTAAGAGTCATGGTCGCTGTGTCCGCGCTCGCCGCCGCTGTGGCTAAGACCTTCGTCGCTGCGCGTTGCGACGAGAGCCTGGGCGTGACGGCTACAAGACGGTGGCACCGCCATTGCGCACGTGGTTATCACCCTCCATATTTTAACGCCGGTGCGCTTTTCCCGAGAAGGAAGGTAGAGAAGATGACGTCATGCGGAGATGCGCGCTCTGATTGGACCGTCTCTGGCCCTCGGTGTCATGACCGGGCTCTTCGAAGTTCATTCGAATCGCCCGTATGCGTCCAGGCCGTCTATAAAACCCGTCACGTCCCCCCGGGCCTACAGACGCGTCTCCCCATCTCTTCCCCCCATCTCCTCTCTCACAGGCTTGATCATCCACTATGCCGAAGCCTGTAACCAAAGCGGTCAAGAAGGCGAAGGCTGTCCTTACATCCGTGAAGATACCAAAGACGAGCCCTTCCCAATCTACGACAAGTTCGCCTCTAACACCCAAGACACCGAAGACACCCGCAGACGAAGGCATCGAGTTCTTCGAGTCAGTGGGGAAGGCGGACGAGCCGATACGCGTGTATGAATTGCGCTTGGATCCCGACGGCGGGCCGAACAAAGACCGTTCCGTTGAGTACATTTAATTTTCATCGAAACTCTGTACACAAGACGTGCATTCTGCGTCACGCCATGGCTTGCCTGCACTGCTGTTCATGTCGCGTAGTTTGGACGCGATGGCTAACCGAAACCCACTCAGTATATGCGTTTGCCACCGGCATACACGCCCTACGTCGTGCGTGTTACCCTCGACGCTGGAACTCCGGCCTCTCGGAACGGTATTTTTAAGACCAATTTCCCCCTTGACGGTGGCCGGTTTGAGCGCGATCGCTTCGCAGAACGCAAGTACGTTTGTTCATCAAGCATCAACCGTTATTAACGTTGTGACTAACGTCCGCGCAGGCTTCCTACGGACTTCTCTGCGCCCATTCAGATCGATCTACCCATCTCCCACGCTGGCGCTTTCGTTTACTGGATTGAATATGATGGTGAGACCCGCGGCAGTCGCACCAAGGGTCGTGAAGGGTACTTCAATATCGACCCCGTCCTCAAAACCAAAGCACGTAAGCCGATTCTCTCTGACGGAACAATTGCACAAGACGGTTCCGCCATCAAGCCTGACTACGTAAACATTCCTCTCGATGGTTTGTCGATCCTCACCCTTGTCTCCAAATGGATGGGTCCCATTCCGTCTTGGAGGGAGTACTTCGCGGAAACCAGCGCTCGAGGCTACAACATGATCCACTGGACCCCTCTACAGGAACGTGGCGAAAGCGACAGCCCATACTCTATTAGGAACCAGCTTGCCTATGAGCCGTCGATGTTCTCCGGAGACAAGGCGGATATCAGTGCCGATGGAGGCAAGGCGAGACTGGAGGAGGTATTGAAGACCGCTCGGGAAGAATACGGCCTGCTTAGCCTAACGGACGTCGTCCTCAACCACACTGCGAACGATAGCCCGTGGCTGGTTGATCACCCCGAAGCAGGTATGACTAGATGAGGATGTATACGCGGGGATTGCTGACGGGCTTCCATCAAGGTTTTAGTCCCGCCAACACCCCACATCTTACCCCAGCGCTGGAGCTGGACACTGCCATACTGGAGTTCTCCTCCGGTCTTTCCTCAGCTGGTCTCCCTACGAGCGTCTCCTCCAAACAGGACGTCAAATTGCTCATCGAGGCATTCGACGCCTACATGAAGGAGCGCACTATGTGGCAGTACTACGTCCTGGATGTTACCCGTGAACGCAAAGCCGTCAAAGACGCTCTAGACAACAAGGAAGTCGTAGCATGGTCGGGCCCAGAGGTCGCCTTCAAAACTGTTGTCGAACTAGCAGCCATCATCCGCGAATCAGGGCAGGTCCAAGGTTACCGCAAGCTGGAGAAGAGGTTTGGCGCTCATGTTGCTGGCCCCATAGCGGCTGGCTTCGTGAAAGCGGCGTTTGTCAACCTTGGGGACGACTCCGAGTCCCTAGCAGACGCGTGGGTGCGTGTGGTGGACGTGATAAATGTTCCGCTCTATGAGGAGTGGACCGAGGATACGAAGGTGGCTTTAGACAACATCCAAAATCGCCTGAAGTACACGCGACTTGATGCCCATGGTCCTAAGCTGGGACCCATTACCACCAAGTAAGCACGTAGACGATTTATGACGCACCCTCTGATTGTGTTCCAGACTGCCCATGGTCGAACCGTACTTCACGAGGCTGAAGGAGTCGGATCCCCTGACGTACTCACTCGCTAACAACGGCTGGATCTGGAACGCCGATCCTCTCTCCAACTTTGCCCTGTGGCCTTCGAAGGCTTATCTTCGACGTGAAGTGATTGTCTGGGGTGACTGCGTCAAACTGCGGTATGGCGACGGACCGTCCTCCAACCCTTGGTTATGGGAGTATATGACGAAGTACGTTACTTCGCTTGCCGAAGGATTCGAAGGGTTCCGAATCGACAATTGTCATTCCACCCCTCTTCACGTCGGCGTCACCCTCCTAGACGCGGCGCGGGCTGCGAATCCGAACCTCTATGTCTGCGCTGAGCTTTTCACGGGTAGCGAGGAGATGGACACGATGTTTGTCAGCCGCTTGGGCATCAATAGCTTGATTCGAGAGGCAGGCAACGCATGGGATCCCAAGGAGTTATCGCGACTGCTTTATCGCCATGGACTTGGAAAACCGTTGGGTAAGCCTTTTTTGGACTGATTGATTCGGAACTCTCATCAAGTATCATCAGGCTCTATGGATGGCGCTTGTATGACAAGTAAAGGAGAGCTTCCCCCTCCTACGGGGAAGGGTCCAACTCGAGATTGCATTGTAATTCCTCACAACGGTTCTGTACCGCATGCCCTCTTTTACGACCTCACACACGACAACGAGTCGTATCTAGAGAAGCGTTCCGCAGAGGACGCCCTATCGACAGGGGCCCTCATAACGTTTTCCTTCTCCGCCATAGGTTCCGTCAAGGGATTCGATGATCTCTATCCCAAGCTACTTAACCTCGTCGCAGAGAAGCGCAAATACGAGGTAACGAATCTTGGGGAACACAGCGGCATTGCTAAGGCGAAGCATCTCCTCAACGCGTTGCATACTGAGATGGCATTGAATGGATACGAAGAGGGCCATGTCCATCAAGAGAACGACGTGGGTTATCTTCCGGATATTTTAACCGTGTACTACATCTTAATGGTTGATTACAGTATATTGTCATTCATCGTGTTCAGCCCTCTACACAGAAGGGCTACATCCTCGTTGCACACACAGCGTTTCACAAGGGCTCGAGGGACCGCGGTTTTAGTGTGTTTCATTTCCACGTTATCGTTGCACCGCTGATATCAGTTCAGTCACTCCCATTAAACTTCGCAGCACAAAGGCAAAATTTATCTACGGTGCTCACATCGATATCACTTCATATGATGTCGAGAAGGACCCTAGTACACTTCGTGGGCTTCCTGGAAAACTCATCGATATGCCGGAGGTTGTCGTTCCTCAAGGTCTAGATGGCGAGGGCCCTTACGCGGAGATCGTCGTCCCCGACTACTTCCCTCCTGGGAGTTTCATGGTGTTTGAAACTCACCTTCAAGGCATCGACAACACTCTTGACACATTCTGCTCACAAGGCGCCGAAGCGGCGTTTGCGAACCTCAACCTTGTTGACCTCAACGTGGTCTTGCACCGTGCTGAAGGTGAAGAAAGAGACGCTACTGGAGGTGAGATCGGGACATACGCGGTCCCTGGTATTGGAAGCCTGGTGTACTGTGGCCTCGAGGGCTGGATGCATCCTCTACGCCATATCATGCGATACAACGATCTTGGCCATCCACTGTGCGGACACCTCCGGGAGGGTACTTGGGCATTCGACTATATTCATAGCCGTTTATTCACGTGCGTGCCTTCTTGCATGGATGTAATCACTCACTGATGAACTTCACATAGGCAAGTCGACGTCTTCCCAGCGTTGGCACAGCCTGCCAAATGGCTTAAGGAGCGCTTGGAGCGAGTCAAAGAGACCGCCCCGCCGTTCTTGCGCCCCAAGTACTTCGCCATCATCATCTCTGAAGCTTACAAGTCCGCTCGACGCGCGGCGATTGAGCAAAGTTCGAACTTCGTCTTGAGTGGGCACGACTTCACCCACAACCTCGCTCTGTGCTCCATTCAGATGTACGGGCAGGTCGTATCAGCCTCACTCGACCCGGGCAAACCGACGCCTTCTTTGGCAGCTGGATTGCCGCATTTTGCTTCGGGATGGGCGCGTTGCTGGGGTCGTGACGTTTTCATCTCATTGCGCGGCTTGTTCCTGACAACCGGCAACTTCGAGGGCGCCAGGGCGCATATTCTCGCGTTTGCGTCTACGTTAAAGCACGGGCTCATACCGAACCTTCTCGACTCCCTTCGCAGCCCACGGTGAGTATGATATTCACCTCTGGATACGTATGTTCCTCATGAATATCTAGATACAACTCCCGCGATTCGCCCTGGTGGATGCTTCAGAACATCCAGGATTACGCTAACATGGCTCCAGATGGATTATCCATTCTGTCCGAGTCTGTCAAGCGACGCTTCCCTAAGGACGATACCTGGGTGGCCTGGGATGATCCTGCTGCGTACAACTACTCCAGTACTATCGCCGAAATTGTTCAAGAGATCCTCCAACGCCATGCGGACGGCATCCATTTCCGCGAATACAACGCGGGTCCGAACCTCGACATGCAGATGAAAGACGAAGGTTTCAGCATCGACATCCAGGTGGACTGGTCCACCGGTATCATTTTCGGCGGCAACGCTTACAACTGCGGCACGTGGATGGACAAGATGGGTGAGTCGGAACGGGCGGGGAACAAGGGTCTGCCCGGCACCCCCCGTGATGGTGCACCTGTGGAGATCACTGGACTTTTGAAGAGCACCCTCCGGTGGCTGGATGAGCTGTCAAGGGCGGGCAAGTTCCAGTTCAAGGGCGTCGAGACTGAAAGTGAGTGCGAAGCCATCTGGGTTAGAAGACGAATCTCAACATTGCATCCAGTCGGTGGCAAGCGGCGACTTGTGACGTATAAGGAATGGAGTGACTTACTCCAGGCGTCGTTTGAAAAGTGCTACTATGTGCCCGCTGGTATGTTACGAAGTTATCAGCGGGGTATATCAGCTCACGTCAGATGTAGACCCTCACAAGGACGCGGAGTACAACGTCAAATCAAGTATCATCAACCGCCGAGGCATCTACAAGGATGTCTATGGTTCTGGCGCTGGACGGGAGTGGTCCGACTACCAATTCCGCCCCAACTTCCCCATCGCGATGACGGTTGCACCTGAGCTTTTTGAGCCCGAACATGCGTTGGGCGCTCTCAAGCTAGCCGACGAAGTGCTTCGTGGGCCGCTGGGAATGAAGACGTTGGATCACACCGACTTGCAGTACCACCCGCACTACGATAACGCAAACGACGGTACCGAGCGCGCGGTCGCAAAAGGTTGGAACTATCACAATGTCAGTGTTGACCATGACAGATGCATGAAGCGTTTCTCGTGCTGACGCATACATCTAGGGGCCTGAATGGGGATGGCCGCTTGGCTATTTCCTCCGTGCATACCTTCACTTCGACAGCAAATTCGGCTCAGGCAAAGAGGTGAGTTCGTTCAGCTACGCTGCTAGGACTCTTCGCTCATCTCTTGCTCAGGATCGCACACAGACTTTGCACCATCTTCACCGTATTCTCCTCAAACCTCGCGAATATATCCAAAACGATCCCTGGGCTGGCATCCCGGAATTGACGAACAAGGACGGCGCTCACTGCCGCGATTCTTGCGCTACACAGGCCTGGAGCGCGAGCACTTTGCTTGATTTCCTGGAGGAAGTTCACAAGATGAGCCCCCGCGCTGCCTGATTGGACTGTTGAGCGGACGCTGTACTCTCAACCGTAGACGCCTGTTGTTCCTTTTTCGGCACGAATATTGTCTTCCACTTGCACTTGCACTCGCATATAAGGATATCGTCAAGATTGAACAGGACACTCTCGCACCGCGTGCGCCTTCGCTCTACACCGTGTAGTAGTAGACACGAGAAATACACCGATACTTGCATCATGATATCCCTATGCCTCCGTGTTCCCTCCGCATGTGGCTGTACACGCCTTCCCCAGTGTCCGCATCGCCGAAGACCTTCATGCACACCCAGCATATACAATGCGCCCCGCATCGTGTGCAGAACATGTGGTTGCAACCACCGCTCTTCTCCAGACCCGTGCCACACCTTGGGCAGGGCCGCACATCGTGAGCCTCGCGTTAGCGCTGGAAGGACGCGTCCCCGCCCGCCACTTGATCCTTGTACTCCGCGCAGCCGAGGCCGTCGTGAGCCTCGACGTGGCAGAACGCGCGCACACGCGCGCGAGACAGGTCTGGCAGCGGAGCACGGTGTCCTCGGCGCGCGCGCGGTACACGGTCGCGCAGTCCGCCCGTCGGGCAGTGTTTGAGCACCTGCGCGCGGCTGTGGATGTGCCCGAGGAAGGTCGCGTCGAGGAGGCGCACTTCCTGCCCCAGGGGAGAGGAGGGCGCGGATGGTGGAGAGGGGCACGCCGCGCCCGCATGTGGACTCTTCTGTCGTCGCGTCTTCTGCTAGAGGGATCGTGGCGAGGCAGGTTGCGGCGCTGAATCCACCGTCGCCGCCGCCGCTGCCGCCTGTGGGGTGCGCGAGGGAGACGAGGTAGTGCTGGAGGCAGGAGCGGCGGTAGGTGTGTGCGCACGGCAGCGTGAGTGGGTCTGATGCGTCGCAGAAGCATACCGGGCAGGGGATGTCGTCCGTTGGGACCTGCTGTGCGGCGAGATGCCCGCGGCGCGGACGTCGGCGTCGTCGCCGTTGACGGCGAGGCACCTGCGCACGACGTCGAAGAACACCTTCGGGCTCTCTGGTGCGCCGCCGAGGGAGAGCTGCAGCCCCCGTGCAGCATCCGCCCAAACGACGTCTCGTCGAGCTCGATGACGTGTTCCTGCGCAGCGAGCGCCTGCACCTTGTCCAGGATGCGCGTCCGCACCGCCGCGCACAACGTCGCCCCGCAGCACGCTCTCCAGCACGCTCTTCAGCCCCCCGAGCGCCTTCGCGTCGGGATGAGCTTGCACGGCTCTCAAAAGCGGCAGATACCCCGCTGGTGAAACTCGCATATCGACGAGTGGACTGTCCTCGCGGTCGTGGGGGCAGTATGGGGTAACCGACATTGATCGCCCTGCGCACATCTGCCTTGGGTATAGTATATGCATTGCTGGTGACTGGCTTGAGAGAAGAACATAGCGGCGAACGATATTGTGGGGAAGAGGTTTTGCAGCGATAGATGCTGTCTGTACATGAGGTGTTATATGAGGAGACGAGCTGGAGCTGGCGTTTCGCTTGGGCATGGTACACGAGTTGCATGAGGAAGAAGTGAGAGACGAAGTTTCCCAGAGGCGGAGCCTCGCGGCGTGGTCCTCGTTGGTCCCAGCTGCGAGTAACAAATACTTAGTAACCCCGGTAAATGGTCACTAGTATGAAGTCAGACGCCCGTGCATGTGACCGCGCTACGACGCGTCTGTGGCAGACAGTACTCGGTTGCGGCTGGCAGAGGCTGGCCCGTGCAGCATCCGAGATGCCCGCCGTGCTAGAGCGACAGTGTCGAGAGAAGCGATCGGCCTTTGCTTCCTCCTCCTCCTCCTCCTCCTCCTCTACGACATGGCCGCCTCAAGCTCATCCCCCCAACTTCCCCGCAGCGGAAACCGCGACGGTGACCCCAAGATGATCGGCTTGTGGAAGATCGGCAGGACCATCGGCAAGGGCAGCTCAGGTACGTCCACCACACACACACACACCTTTCAGCAGATCCTCACCGCTAGCAAAGGTCGTGTCCGCCTCGCACGGCATACAAAGACTGGCCAATACGCCGCCGTGAAAATCGTCTCCAAGACCGCCCTCCTCAACTCCCGCATGTCCCTCTGCAGCCTGGGCGAAGAAGCGGACCGCATCCTCCACAGCATCGAGCGCGAGATCGTCATCATGAAGCTCATCGACCACCCCAATATCATGCGCCTCTACGACGTCTGGGAGACCTCCTCCGAGCTTTATCTCATTCTCGAATACGTCGAGGGCGGTGAGCTCTTCGACTACCTCTGCAACAAGGGTCGCCTCTCCGCCTCAGAAGCCCTCACCTACTTCCACCAAATCATCGCCGCCATCGACTACTGCCATCGCTTCAATATTGCCCACCGTGATCTCAAGCCAGAGAATCTCCTTCTTGACCGCAACAAGAACATCAAAGTCGCTGACTTCGGGATGGCCATCTGGCAGAGTGCCGGCAATATGCTTCAGACCGCCTGCGGTAGTCCCCACTACGCAGCCCCCGAGGTCATCATGGGTCACGCCTACGATGGCGCTGCGTCCGATATCTGGTCCTGCGGTGTTATCCTCTACGCCCTTCTCGCGGGTCGTCTCCCGTTCGACGACGAGGATCTCCCCACGCTCCTCGAGAAGGTCAAGATCGGAAAGTTCACCATACCCTCCGATATTGACCCCCGCGCGCAAGACCTCATCCGCCGCATGATAACCAAAGACGTTCGCAAGCGCATCACCATTCCAGAGATCCTTCACCATCCGTTCTACACCAGCCAGAAGCTGAAGTCGACGGGTTGCGACATTCCTCGCCTGGACGACATCGCGCGCCCGCTAGCGAACGCAGACGACATCGACCCGGACATCTTTGCGAACCTCCGTACGCTCTGGCGAGACGCGCCAGACGACCTGATTGTCACCCGCCTCACCGACTCGCAGCCGACCTGGGAGAAGGGTGTATACCATCTGCTTGTTCAATACCGCTCTAAGCAGGTCGACAACTATGATCAGGCCGAGGAAGAGCGCACCGCGGCTCGTCGGGCCAAGAAACGCAAGGCCAAGCGTCTCGCAGAGGTGGAGGAGAGGGAGAACGCCCTGGCAGAGCTACCTCCCCGAACGGGTCCCCCGACACCTTCGCGAGCCGCCGCTCGCATGCGCGTCCCAGACAGATCCCGGTCGCCGTCGCCGTCGCCCGCACCAGTCGCGGGGCCGAGTCGTATGCAGCCTGCATTACTCGCCGCCACTGCGGACTCCGCATTGACCCCGACGACCATGACCTCGGATTGTGTCTCTCCCCAGCTGTCCGCCCTCCTCTCTCCCCTCTCTCCCCAATCGCCATTGGCCGCACTGCAAATCCCGGAGGTCCAGGACGAGCGGGTGCAGCAATTTCTTCAACAGATCGTACAGCACCTCGCAGTCATGCAGGCAGGCACGGGTAACACACCCACCAGGGGGCGGGGCGAGTACGATGAGCTCTTCGCGCCGCTCAGCACCACGCCCGCCAAGGCGCAGCAACAGCAACCACGCCAATTCGGCACAAATATCCACGCGCAGAAGGGGGAAGAAATGGGCGAGGACTCTGTCGACCCATTCGAGATCGTCGAAGTCCCCCGCGAACACACGACGCGCCCGCTGAGCATCCGCAGACCGGCGCCCAAAGACGGCGACAAGGAGAACGCGGGCGGGCCGCCCCGCCTCTCCGTCAAGACCGACCTCTTCCCGGAGCGCAAGTCGTCCCAACGCAGCAGCACGACCGCCAGCAGCACCTCCGACGCGCCCTCCTCGCCCCGCACACAGCTCCTCTCCCCCGCCGGACACACCGCCGAGCGCGCGCCCGGCGGCCGCCTGCGCAAGCGCTCGCCCCTGCTCTCCAGCTCGCCCGCGTCGCCCGCCGCGTCCGCGTTCTCCGAGGGCTCGTTCGTGCTGCCCTCGACGCCGCGCCGGCGCTGGTTCGGCGCGCTGTCCATCTTCCGCCCGCGCCCCGCGCGCCACCAGCTGCTCTCGACGCAGGACGCGGCGCACACGCACGCGACGTGCCGCCGGCTGCTCGAGCGCATGGGCGTCGCGGTCGCCCCGGGGGCGTACGCGCCCGGGTCGGACGCGCTCGTGCTCGCCTGCACCCTCGGGGACGCGACGGAGGGCGCGGCGGGGAGCGTGATGGCGGTGGGCAGGGGCGGCGTGCGGTTCCGCGCGGAGATCCGCCGGCCGGGGGGCGAGTGCGAGGCGCGCGGGTACCCGGTGATGCTGCAGCTCGTGCTGGAGAAGGGCGCGGCGAGCAGCTTGAAGCTGATCTACGCGCGGCTGCGGAGGGAGTGGGATCTGGACAGCCCGCCGGTGCCGTGCGGACGCGGCGCGGCGGGGGAGGACGAGCGGTTCGTGGAGGTGGTGTATGCGAGTTGAGGAAGGGGGCGGGGGAGCGTGGACGTGGCTTCTTGGAGGCGGTACATAGAGATCGCCGGACTTACTGAATCTTCCGCGGGACTGACGGCTCCGTATCAGCGTAGATGCACAATATATGTTTCATGATGAACAGAACGTTCGAGTGTGATCCGATAGTAAGAGGAACATAGTGATACATCTAGAGGCAAAGGTGGAAAATGAACCGCGCGCCCTACACACTGGAGATTTGCACGCACCTAGCACATGAAGAAACGCTGCTCACTCATACGTACACGCCCCGCCCGGACACGGCCCGCCACGCATCATACCGCATCCATCGTCTGTATCGTCGACGAAAACCGCGCGGGGGGTTCCAAGAGGAGCGGCGCCTCGTCCGTATCCATCATCTCCACCGCCGCGCGCGCGGCCTCGTCCTCGTCCTCGTCCTTCACGGCCTGTTTGCGACGCTCCTCCTCGCGCCGCAGGAGCGCGTGCTGGCCCGTGCGGGAGACGACGGCGGTGCCGGGCGCCCCGCTCGAGATGCGGACGAAGCGCAGCTGCTGGATGTACGCGGCCTCGATCTGGTCCCACTTCCGGAAGAGCTCGACGGTGAGCGGGTGTGTCAGGTCGATGACCTCTGTCGGGCGGACGTCTGTCAGATCTCCTGAAGGATGGGAGGGAGGTGGAAGAGGGGAGATGGGGGAGGGGCGAACAGGAGAGGATGAAGAGGAGGAGGGGGGAGAAAAACGAGGAGACAAAAAAACAACAGCACGCACCCATGCCCGTGCGGTAGTGCTCCGCCTCGCGCAGCTGGAGCTCCTCGAGCTTCGCCTCCTTCGTGCTCTTTGGCCGGCCTTTCCGCCGCGCGGCGCGCTCCGCCTCGAGCTCCTGGTCGTGCCGCGCGAGCCAGACGTCCCGGACGACGAAGTGCAGCTCGTCGAGCGAGAGCACGCCGCCCTCAGGTGGGAGCGCGTGGAAGAAAAAGCTGTAGATGTCGACTGCACGCAATGCGCAGGTAAGTTTTCCGGACGCGATGACCCGGGGGGGGGGGCAGAACATGCAAAGAGAGAGAGGGGGGGGAGGACTTGCCTTGGGAGCCGTGCTTCTTGGACCGCTCACGGGCGTGCTCCACGAGCTTGCTCTTGCGGAGCTGAGTGCGCGCAAGCTGGCCAGCCTTGCGGGACTGTGGGTGGAACACCTTTTCTTTCTTTGTCCCGCTTGACTTCTTGCTCGCGGGTTTTGTCGACGGTGCCATGGCGGATGGAATCGATGTGTGCAGCGCGCCTACTGCAAATACTATTCAATTGCTAGTGAACTTATCGTTACATAATAAATACCACATAGTCGTCCTTTTTAAATTGTTGCTCTATTCTTTTTTTTGATTGTTTGTACGCTCAGCGTTGAACTCAATGTGGACCTACAAGCAGGCTCCGTTCGGTTCATCATGCGATGGTGTTTGTGTATCCCCAACTTGAACGTCTGAACAAGTCGGCACACAAATGCACACCTCAGACACCTAGGGTGGCCGTTCTCCATCGTAACGCTGAGAACCGGTCTGCTAGCGCTCTTCACGCTGACGACATACTCAGGCAAATACGTACCGGGATGGACAAGTGCGACTGGGACAGGTTCATATCGCACTATATGCTGTTCGTCCCGGAGGAGCACACTATAAACAAAGCCGTATGCCCGGCCGCCTGAAAGGGGAGCATAGGCTACGACGTAACGATAGTGACGACTGGCATTGGGCAGTCAGCAACATACTCCAGACCTACAAGTTCCTCGTCGATGTCTCCGCCGCGCTACGTAGTCTCACAGTACTGGCAGGCCGCACGATTCGCTGCCAGCTGGTGCACTCTCCCAACAGCCACATGGAATCCCAGCAGCTGGGCGCCGATTTCAAGGTTGATGCTCGATTCGCACTCTGACCTCCGTCGTGCCATAATAACACACGAGGGGCTGCTGAATGAACATATCTTGCCGATATCCTCGGGGATTCGCAGGAGGATCGCTTCCGTTTTCATCGTCCTTGCGCGATACCTACGCCTTGGGTACCAGGAACGCGGGTTCAAATTTGCAGATGCAAGTCCACACTCGTTCCTCTACGAGGGTTTCAGCGCCATCATCGCGATGTTGCAGGAGTACCACCGCGAGAAACCTGAGGCATACAGACCGCTTGCCGGCCACGATCCTCAAGCAACGACAGATGCCGACGAGCGTGAATGGCTGCTCCCACCTCAACAAGTAGGCCGACGACATGATGCCACGAAACGCCGGAAACCCAATGGCAACGATTTTTACGAGCCTGACGGGCCACCGTCAAAGATGGCGAAGGTGCAGACCGACAAAGCGTTACGCTCGGGCACCTCTGCGGGGCCTTTCCATTAATCTTGGTGGTCACTGAGATCTTCCGGTGATGGTCAGGAGAGGCACAAGGTAGTACAGTGCCGGCCCGATCATAGGACACTTTGACACGTCTCAGCTTCCCTCGTTCATACCTTTCGACGCAGTCCAATAAGTATGTGCAATATGCGTACTAGCTTCAGGTAAACAGGTTGGCTATATGTAATAAGCACTGTGATACCATTACTGTATTGTAATACAATAATATGACACTTTAATTAAACGCCCAAGCGCTTAAGCTTCAAATCCGTCCTCGAACACATTGAAGTTCGCGCTTTCCACCTTCATTAGCCCTGGCACTCATCGATTGGCCACGTCGTTCGGTGAGCAACTGGACACATACTTCGAATGAACTTCTTCCATCCAAGCTCGCCGATGCTCAAGGCTCGACGACAAACTCGGAAAAAGCTATGTTCTCGGCTGCTCTATGTCGTATTTGCTGTGCTGTCTTGTTTCTGGTTCGCGCGGTACATGCTACTGTCGAATGGACCTAGCATGAAAACCGCCAAGCAAATACACCCTGCACCGCCCACGATAACTGCTACCACCAGCCGTGTACTCTCCCCGACACGCCCTTTGTCGATACTGCTCGAACCTGTATCCTCAGCCAGCCCGCCCGTCACATCAGCCTTTCTGCATACACATCCCCCAAATAGCCTGCGCGCCCCGACTCTAGCTGCAATTCTTCCTATCACGCCAGATACCCTACGTCGCCTCGAAATGCACTTGCAGATGCTCCTCGAGCATCCGGGTGCTTTGACAGAAATTGTTCTCTTAGTTCCCACATACCAACACACGAAGACACGGCACGCGCTTCAAGCCGCCCTAACCCGTGAGGACGAGGCAGACATTGAGATCCGCATCGCACACTGGCCTCCATCTGCTGATCGAGAGGTTGCAATCATTCGCACTGCCGAAGCGCTTTCCACTGACTGGGTTCTCTTGTTGGACGGAAACGGTCTCCGCGATCTTGGGAGAATGACTCGCGACCTATTACTTCTGCACGGTGAACGAGTCGTGGCCGTGCCGGTCGGTCCCCACGGTGTTGACTATTACTTGGACGGTATAACCTGCATCACACCCTCTTCTTCATCCCGGAGAGTGGCCTATCTCGTCCCCCCAATGGTCGTTTCGACAGCCCTTCTACGGGACGTCGACTACGCGTCTGGGAACGACTATTGGGCTGCTTTGGGTGATTCTGTCTCACGCTCTGGTCCTGAACGTTCTGGAGGCTTGGTAGCTGGATCTCCCGAAGATAGGTCTCTCGACTGGTGCTCGCGCTACGCTCCGACGGGCCTGGACGGTTCTCTCATGTCTGTGCATGTCATCAACGAACGAACGAAGGTCGAAACAGGTCGCCTTTCCCTGACCGAGGGAGAAAACAAATCTCGTCAAGGATATCCCGGCGTGATTCTTATTGTAGCCCAGTCTGTCGATTTGCCGTATCTCTCGCCTATAGCCTGCGCTCTACGAGACAGAGGCTATCGTGTCAGTGTTTTGCTTGCTGGTGTCAATGGTTCGACTGACAGTCTGCCGTGCTCTATAATGATCGAATTTCTTCCTGAGACCGCTGCGGGGCGGATTTCTCTGGACGTTCTCGCTGATGTTATGCCAACATCGTTGGCTGTGGTTCTGTCGGCGACGGAAACGAGTCTCTTCCCCCAGCTCTACACGTTTCTGGCCGCTCATCGACCATCTGTCACACACGTTCATGTCCCACAAGCAGACCTACCCTACACGGATTGGATGACCTCCCTGACATTGGAGGAATGGAAAAGTCAGTCCCCCCAATATCTGTGAAAGCTTTACTTGACGCATTCTATAATCAACCATGCTAGATTGGCACGTTCCACAAGTAGAACTGTCTGTCATCACCAACGATCGACCATATTCTCTGAACCGGCTCCTGTCTTCACTAGACAATGCGCGGTATTTTGGCGACAAGTTGGACATGCGTATCAACCTGGAGAAATCTGCCGATCGCGAGACGTTGCGCATAGCGGGCGAGTACGCGTGGGAACGTGGCCGAGTGTACCTACACCATCGCATCGTTCACGGTGGTCTCCTTCCTGCCGTGGTGGAATCATGGTATCCTAGTGGCAACGACTCTTACGGGTTGATCCTTGAAGATGATGTCGAGCTTTCTCCGCTATTCTACGCATATGTGAAGCTCACTCTACTACGCTATCGGTGCGTCCGTCCTCTTGTAATCATTATCGCAGCATCTCTGAAACCTATCAACAGATACGGTCGACCAGAAGACCGGTCTGCTCATCTCTTCGGCATCAGCCTCTACCAACAGAAGAACCTAGAGTTGCGCCCCGAGGGCCGCCATCTCTTCGACGCCCGCGCCCTCTTCGCCACTGCGGCGCTCCCGCATGAGCACACGCCCTACCTTTCACAGATCCCATGCAGCTGGGGTGCGCTCTACTTTCCTGAGCATTGGCGCGAATTCCACGCGTACCTCGGCGCGCGCCTCGCCGAGCACGTCTGGCCGCTCGCGCAGACGGTGGTGCCTGGCGTGCGCTCGAACCGCTGGACGCGCTCGTGGAAGCGCTACTTCATCGAGCTCGTCTTCCTCCGCGGGTACGTGATGCTCTATCCGAACTACGCCGCGTACGCGTCGCTCTCGACGAACCACCTCGAGGTCGGCTCGCATGTGCGGGACGTGCCCACCGACGCATACCTCCGCAAGAAGCGGCTGTTCAACGTCCCGCTCATGCCTCTGCCGCTCGTGGGCGAAGGCGCCGTCTCGACGGGGCTGCTGGAACTTCCGGACGAACGCCTCCCCGAGTGGTCTGCGCTCCCCGTTCTCGACTTGCTCGGCACGATCGTCGACCAGGAGCTGATCTTGCAACGGGGAGCAGAGCGCCGCGCCGAGCTCACAGGCTGCGAAGAACCGCCGGAAGAGCCTTACGACACCGACGAACTACTCTGCATCCGGTGACACGATTGTGCGCGTTTGATGGGTCTTGTAGGACATGTACGGAGAGCGAGACACTAGACCACATTACTGGATATGCAATCCCGGGCCTTTGAATGTTCAGAATCACATGTACTCCATCCTCGCCTCCTCTCTGATTACGGGAGGGCCTTGGAAAACATTGGGATGGTGAACAAGACATATGCACATGGGAAACTGCCATTCAGCGCGTTGCTCATGGCGTGCCACGCTGCCACATGATTGTTTAACATGACTGTTGACCAGGAGACAATATTGCCATATGAGGCGGAACGCTACGACGTAGTGCGACTCTCGAGTAATCAGTACTACTGACTCAGCTTTTCTGGCTCCGGCGCCCACGCGACGGGGACAGCGACGACAGCTTGGATTGGACTCTACGAGATAAGGAGGACGAGATTGTACTTGTAAGACACAAACGGAGAACAAGACACTAGACTACAGCACTGCCTGTGCAATCCGACCAATTGTTCGCACAAATTCCACCTTGCCTTTCACTCGAGATAAAGGAGAGAACTAGAAGGGGAGAAGAAAAGCGCGAATATTGGCTAGTGTACAGTGAGCGGTTTCGGAACCGCGTTCACATTCACGCTCACACCGCGATCTGTGAGCTGTCCAGCCCAAGCGCGTGCAGGAACAGGTTGACGTTCGAGAGACGGAGGCGGCGCTGCTCCTCGCTGTCAAGGCCGAGGCCCTTAGTCGCGGTGGTAACGTTCTCGAGCACGATGTCGCGCAGGCCGGTGACGAGCACGGACTGTTGCGCGTCGTTCGCGCTGCATGCGAGCGAGGCAAAGAACTGCCAGACGGGTTGGTCGATCACGTCCGAATTCGGCACGGTGGTGAAGCTAATGCCCGAGAGCACGCTCAGGCGCACGGACGGGAAGAGGACGTGGAGCTGGGGCCTGAGGAGCTCGAACAGGTGGCCATAGAGCATGCTCCTACGATCGGGCGTATGAGTAGACGCATACTCAATTTAGGCTGCGTCGCGTACCAGCTCTGCAACTCCTCAGGAGTGGGTGTCTCGTCAACTTCTGACCCGTTCGCAACGTTTTGTAATATCACCTCCGCCCTGCTCAGGAACAAGGTCAGGAGCGCAATGCCGGGCTGTCTGGATGTGAGCAATACTGGGAGGTCCAACACATTTTGGAATACATACTCTTGTACGCGCAATCGCGATTGCGTTGTTACTCTCTAAGAGCAGACCAAACAGCCCAGTGACGAGCCTCATCTGCGCCTTCGCGATGACAGGCAAGATGCTCTGTACAACACTGCCAAGGAATGCTTGTGTCTGAGCCTCGAGATCAAGCACCTCCCGGGTCTCCTCGAGGGTGTCCAGCAGAGGCGCCTGCACGATGACGTCGAGCTGCGAGAAGCACGCGACAATGAGCGTAAGGATGATCTGCATACGGTTGTTGTCGAGCAAGCGTGCAACGCGCGGTAGGAGCTTCTTGCCCTTGATCGGCGTGATTAGAGACACGAACGGATGCGGATTACTGCGGGAGTATGTCAATAGGCTTAGGGATTCGGATGGCAAGCACGGGCCTACCTGGTCTCGAGGGGCACAGAGACGAGCAGCTTCACAAACAATTGATCAATCAGCTTCGTGCATTCTTCGCTCCTGCGGGGTGTAGAGATTAGATTTTACGTTGTGGAGATCGCAAGAACGCTGACCATATCTCGTATTCCTCGACGTCCTCAGGCGCAGGCTGATCGCGTCTGCGCTGCTCGAGATCAAGTACTAGATCGTACAGCTGCTCAAGAGCAACCAGTGCCTCTCGGTGAGTTAAGGGATCCTTGCGAACCAGACTTGTTGCCTAGATAACCTGGTCAGCATATTCAGCGACAATCTATGACGGCCACTCACGTCCGCAGCGTTTCCAAGCGCCTCGCGCCCAATCTTGGCGGCTTCACGCGCGGCGCCTTCGCCCTCCTTGGAGCTATGCGCAGCGTGGGTATGCGACGTAGTAGGCGAGGTGGAAGAGTTGCCGCCCGCGTCGACCTGGAGCAGCTGGCGCGGCGCTGCTTTGTAACTGCGGCCCGCGGTCCTGCCCAGGGCACCCTGCAGATTGTTGAGAGCTTTTCAAATGTAGCTTCGATCAGTAACAACGATGACCGTTTCGGTAAGATCATACGCACAAGTCTTCTCTTTCTCCCTCATCCTCGCGTTGTTGACAATCCGCTCAACCTGAGCCTCCATTCGCTGCATGGCGCTCTGCCGGCGACCTGGTACTTTCTGGCCGAGACCGAGACCAACACCACCACCGGAGCCGAACTTGAGCACGCGATCTTCAGACGTGGGAAGACCCATACGAGACCGGAGGATGGCACCGTAAACCTGGGCGTAGAAATCATCTGCGTAAGGATCCTGTGTGACAAGCTGAGACACCTGGATGCGCGTGATGAAGTCTTTGTCCGATTGCGTCATGAGATCATTGTAGCGGGACTATGTATGTAATCAGCGCAACGAACAACAAACAGAAGCAAGAGACGTCGACATACCATATGGGCAATCTTGTCCAGTTTACGTTTGCGCTTCTCTTCCATGCGTTCCGCTTCCATGATCTTACGCATCGCTTCCACGCGCAGTATTTCCTGCAGCTCGCGGGACTCCCGAGTGTCCCGCTCGGTCAGCCCAACGCCCTGCATGGTGTTGAGAAACTCGGCTTGCGCCATCTCTGCGAGGATGCGCTGCTGCATCTGAATGTTCTGCGGCAGGTACTGCAAGTTTTGTGCGAATGGTACGTCGACGGGTACCTGGGGCGCCATATGCGCTGGGGACTGCCGACCCACCGTGCGTCGAGCCCGATCACCAAACGCAGGGCTAAGACCACCAGAGTTAAGGCGTTGATGGATGATGTGACTGTGCATGAGATCGCCAACTCCTCCCAGCATATGTTGTTGGTGCTGCTGATGTTGCTGTTGCTGAATACGAAGTTGCTGTTGGCGCTCCAGTTCCTCGAGCTTGAGCTGTTCCTGCAACTCTAGAAGCTGTTGGCGCTGTTGGTGCTCGCGCTGTTCCTGAAGCTCCAGCAGCTGTCGCTGCTGCTGCTGCTGAAGTTGAAGCAGGTGGATCTGGTGTTGCTGTTGCTGCTGATGGAAACGCGGTGACTGGGAATGCGGATGCATGCGAGGCGGGGGCGTGGCGGCGGCATGTGGTGGCGGAGGTGGTGGAGCGACCTGACGCTGTCCTTGAGAGCGCGAAGGAGACTGTAGCAACCCTTGCGACGACTGGGATTGGGGCTGGGGCTGATGTTGTTGCAGCATCTGCTGCTGAAGCTGAAGCTCTTGGAATTGCCGTTCGGTCTGCTGCAGACGTAGTTGCTCTTGTTCTTCTTGCTGTCGCTGTCGCTGCTGCTGCTGTTGCTGAGCCGCGGCTGCGGCCACCATCTCCCTCTCGATCTCCTCCAGTGTGTGCATACCTTTGTGAAGGTCGGCACCCAGGCTTAGGCTGGCGGGCTTGTAAGAGGGAGTTGCCTGTTGCGCGATAGCAGCAAGGGGAGAGTATTTCGTGACGGGAGTTTGGTCGTGAGCTCGGTTGGGGCCATTGTTACGGGGTAGGACAGAGAAAGGGGACTTGTTGCTCCAGACCGCATCGAGATGAGATGAATGGGCTGCGTGCGAAGCATGAGGAAACGTGGAGCGATACGGCGAGGGTGCAGCATACAGGTCTCAATCTCTTCTGTTCGCTGCTGAGAATGAGGTTGCTCAGAACGAGAACTTTGCGGGCCTACAGATGGGGCCGACTGGGATGCCACGGGCTTTTGATGGTCGGACAAGGCGGTCGTGGAGAAATCGAAGTCCTTCCCTGAGATACGGCGTCGGGAAAACAACAGCGATCAATCGACTTGAGTGCTCACCGACAGGCCCCGACAAGCCGAAGGTCTCGTCGTTGAGGTCATCTCCGCCCTCCTGCAACGCATCCCCCAGACCGTCGTAGCTGTCCTCGCCCCAAGTATAGACTGCTACGTCCTCCGGCAGCGCACCAGTGTGACCGCCCTCGAGGAACCTGCGCTTTTCATTCTCGAGATCACTAAGTTGTTCAAAGCCGAAGAAGGACATCCGACCAGCATGAAGGACTCCGAAGACAAGTTTCCGTTCGCCGACGCGAGGCGCGGGTTGTGCTGCACTCGGAGTCTGCGGTAAGCGCAATCGATAACCCCTTATCTGTCGATATAGCTTACATAGTCTTGCACGCCATTATCCCCCGCTTATTGTTCCTTGTAGGTCCAGCCCGCGCCGCGTGGCTGGGCACGGCACTTGACCACAACCACCACGCAGCGCTTCTCCTGACGTCTGCGTACATTGGAATTGTACCCCCTTTCTCCCATACCACCATCGTCTGCCTAAAGCAAACCACACGAGCCTTCAAGCAATTGCTGCTATGCAGCCAACCCCAGCTCCCTCTTCGCCACCGACCTCCCAGCTCTTGCCACCTGCGGTGGCTGCGGAGGATCACCCCATCGAATACCCTGCTCCCCCTCAGAACAAGGGAAGCGCGCCATTCCGGGTGCTCGTCGCTCTCTTTGAGAAACTGCAGTCTGAACGAAAGCCTGACAAACGACGAAAGCTGATACATGCATGGTTCAATGTGTGTCGTTCACTTGCGCGGCCATATATAACGCTCACTTTCCAGGTGATGTAGCACTGGAGGAAAGATGTGGGCTACGACCTATTTCCAGTACTGCGGCTGATTCTCCCTCAAGTATGTTCATTGCGCCACCCTTCACTTCAACAGCCTACTCATAGGCGCATAACAGAAAGACCGGGAACGCGCAATATACGGCCTCAAGGAGAAAAATCTTGCGAAGGCATACATCAAAGTCATCCCACTAGGGCGTCATGATCCAGATGCAATCAGGTTGCTCAATTGGAAGAAGCCAACTGATCGATATGTAGGTCACATCCACAACACTGATCACAATGTGCATCTCACGCGTTGCATTCTCTCGCCAAGCATTCATCGGGTGACTTCCCTACAGTCCTATATGAGGTTGTCAACAAGCGTTCCTCGGTCGTCGAAGGAACGATGACTATAACTGATATCAATAACCTACTTGACGAGCTTGCGCAGAACATGGGAAAGTCGTAAGTCGCATCGTGTTGCGATACAACGGCCGGCGGTGCGCTGAATTTATGGTACAGAGATATTCAATCCAAGATTCTGCAACGAGCTTATGACAGATGCACACCCGAAGAACAGCGCTGGCTAGTTCGTATCATCCTGAAAGGTGAGTATTGATTTATCATTGCCGCATCGTTATCGCCAACTAAACATGTATAGATATGATCATCTCGGTGAAGGAAAACACCGTTTTCGGTGTATTTCACCCCGACGCCCACGACCTCTTCAACACATGCTCCGACCTGAAGAAGGTCACTTGGGAGCTATGGAACCCCGAACGTAGGCTGAATGACGAGGTCCGATAATGGTGTCTCTGCTTCCATTCAGCGCATTGCTGACATAGACATCAGGATAAAGCGGTGCAAATCTTCCGTGCCTTCGCCCCTATGCTCTGCAAAAGACCAATCAAAAAGATCGAGGATTCTGTGAAGGAGATGGGAGGCCGTCCCTTCATCATAGAGGAGAAGCTTGACGGCGAGCGTATACAGCTTCACAAACGTGGGAACGAATATTTCTACTGCTCGAGGTAAAACTTTGTCTGAACTATCCTCTTCGGTGTATTCTCACGTTTGCTAAATCACCTCAGGAAAGGGAAAGATTACACCTATCTGTACGGAAAGCACGTCGGGTCTGGAAGTTTAACGCCTTATATTGATGCGGCGTTCGATCCGCGGGTAGACGAGTAAGCAATTCTTGTCTCATCGTGTGTGTATAGACTCAGAGGACTCTGTGGCAGGATCATTCTTGACGGCGAGATGCTTGTCTGGGACCCGGTTTCCGAAAGAAACCTTCCCTTTGGCACGCTCAAGACGGCAGCCATAGGCAAGTCCTACGAAACATGAGAGGAATGACGCTCACATTGCCACCATAGATAGGTCCAAGAAAAAGTTCAATCCGCGCCCCTGCTGTAAGCTATGCCATCTTCAACATATTTGTATGGCCAGCCCCAACGTTCTCTTGGATATAGTTAGGGTGTTCGACCTGCTCTACCTGAACGGAATGCCACTGCTGCACAAGTCTGTAAAGTTCCGCAAGCGCAATCTTCGTTCATGCATTCAGGAGATTGCGGGACGCATTGAGGTAGTCTCCCAGTTCGAGGGCCGTACCGCCAAAGATGTGCGACTCCGCATGGATGAAATCATCGCGAACCGTGGCGAGGGCCTGATCATGAAACACCCAGACTCCAAGTATGTCCTGAATGGCAGGAACAAAGATTGGATTAAGGTACCCTTACAACGTTCGCTGCCGCTCCGCATGGCAATCATAGCTGACCGCATTCCTTAGGTTAAACCGGAATACATGGTGAGTGGAGTAAGTATTGTATAGGCGTCGTTGTTCTTGACGCATACGCAGGATAACATGGGGGAAACGGTAGACGTTCTTGTTGTTGGTAAGCTCTACCAGCCCCCAAATGCGGTTTGCATCTCACATATCTATCAGCTGGCAACTATGGATCTGGTAGGCGTTCTGGAGGAGTGTCCACGCTCATCTGTGCCGTACTAGACGATCGCCGGGGAAATAATGACGATGAGCCGAAGTGAGTCAAAGGCAAGAATGGAGCATATGTTACGTGCATACGTCTGATGTTTTTAACTCCATAGGTATAGTACCTTTGTGCGCATCGGAAGTGGTCTCTCGTATGCCGACTATATCTGGCTCCGCCAGAAACCATGGAAACCATGGGGGCGAGACCCGCCCGGCTTCCTGCAGGTCTCAAGGAAGGGGCACGATGACAAAGGGGACGTTTACCTCGAGCCGCAAGAGTGAGCCACTGATTGACTGTTTGTCATCAATACTTTTGTCGTTGATACATCTCTAGCTCGTTCATTCTGAAGGTGAAGGCTGCGGAGATCACGAGCACAGACATGTACCACCTGGGCTTTACCATGCGGTTCCCGCGAGCATTGCGAATTCGTGAGGACCTCTCCATTGCCGATTGTATGACTGCTTCTGGTATGTCCCTAATCAATCGTGCTCTCCGGTTGTCACTCCGCCACATTGTCGTCGTCCACTCATGCAGGCCTGCTTAGCTGTGCTTGAGAGTATCCGATCTGAGAAGAAGAGGAAGATGGAAAATGATGACCAGTACGTGGTTGTCGATAGCGCGCTATGACACATCTTATTCAAGGCGAGTTAGTAAACCTAAGAAGAAGCAAAACCGGACGACAAAGAAGGTATGCCATGCACTTGATCACAGCAGAGCTTCTTACTCATGACATGAGGTAGCCGACAATGATGCCTGAGTACCGAGGGGTAAACCTCAAAGACGTCAAGGTCGAATCCGACTTGTTCAAGGATTTCAAGTTCGGTGAGTGGCGTAGAGGCTCTCCTTTGTATGTCCAATAGCACCTGACGATGCTTGCTAGTCGTCTATTCTGACCCCAAGTCACGGACTGGTGCCGACGACAAGAAGGCATTGTTGCAAATGTAGGACATCCTTCGTCTTAGCTCAATACGCTCGGTTCACAACTAGCTAGGATACACGCACATGGCGGAAAGTACGCTCAGGTCGCGCGGAATGACCCAGACATCCTTATCGTTTACGGCGGTCAAACCACTCGTGAGTGGCCTCGCGGAATCGCTCGAGCTCCGCTAACGAGCCGATTATAGCATATGATATCAAGCTCATCGTGAACAAAGGGGTGTGCGATATCATTCGCCCCCAATGGGTCCTCGATTGTGTTGCTCAGGCGGAGATCGTGCCGCTTACCAAGAAGTTTGTCGTTTGGTGGAGCAGAAAAGTTCATCATTCTGATAGGATCACTAGGTACTTCTTTCATGCCACCGCCACGCGCAAGGAATTGGACGAATACAACATGGAAGACAGCAGCACAGAAGAGGAGCCCGACGAAGAGCTCCCCGCCTCATCGCGATCAACATCGAAGAAGAGCCGATCCCCGGACCACGCCACCCCCATGCCGATAGGTGACGTCGAGATTGATCCGTCAATGGCGGAGTGGTTCGATGTCGGGGCCAAACGGTCGGATACTAAGGCTGAAGACGGGACTCAGACCGAGAGCGAAACCGAGCCCGAGCCGGATTCGGACAACGAGGATGCCGAGCGTGATCCCGACGCCGAATTCGAGGATGACGACTGGGAGAAGGTCGAACAAGATGCGGACACATCGCAACAAGCGGATGACAAGGTGGGTTCATTCGCCTCGTTCACGGTGATGCGGGAGCTGAGCTGTTGTCTATGCAGAGGAGAGCACCCGAAGCGCGCATGGGAGAGAGCGATAGTGCTATGCACTACGATGAAGAGCAGATCTTCAAACATCTGTAAGGGCCTCGCTTCCTCACGCATCAAGTGATATGCGAACCCACTCTGTGTAGGTGCCTCTACCTCGACACTCCCACCAACGCAAGGAAGCATAGCATGATCGTCAACACAAAGCGAGAGGCTGAAATCGAGAAACGGTGAGCTGGCCCGCTGGCCGCTTCAGACGTGTATTAACACGACGCGCCAGGTTCATAGAGATGGCCAAGCTAATCACAGACAACGGCGGGCGTGTTACCGATCTTGATGACCCCAAGCTCACACACGTCGTACTTGACAAACGCGACATCAGCCGGCGCAAGGAGCTCATCGCGCGGACGTCAGAGTGAGTGCATCGCTATCTTCCATCCAACCGTGTTCCTTGTAGTGGGCTCTCTCCTGACGTATGTCTATGTACAGGCCAAAACGCAGGCATCTCGTCATATCAGACTGGGTTGACGTGTGTGTTGCAGAGGAGACTCTGTTGGACGAGGAAGGTAAGCCGATTTGATTCCTGGTTGACCGCCCCACTAAGTCAGCTTGACATTGCCAGAGTTCATTCCTTGAGCGATGTAAATCGCTCTGAGCTCGGTGCATCTCCTTCTCAGCATGGACGCGACGGGAATGCTTCACGGCTTCGTTATGTACTGCGCCGGACTTTGTACTATATGGTGAAATGTACAGTGGCACAGCGCTGGTGGCAATACAAATTGATTGGCAGGCGCACGGTGCGCTACGGACGCAACAAAGCAGAAGTGTGTAGGCCATGTTTGAAACCGCAACCAAGGGATCTTGGAAGTATTTTGCACAACATGGAATCTCTCATGGCCGTCCGTTCATGACGTGTCAAGAAAGCCTATGCAAGAGGGAGGGGGCAAATTGGCGTGGACTGTACACGAGCTCGAGGGGCAGACAAGAATGGAGGCGGACGGGCCACTAGCGTAGATATGGGGTCCGATACAAAGTCAGCGTGGGATACAAAGCGAACCGAGGGGCGACTACTACTACGTGCTCTGGCAAGCAACAAAGGGGGAGGGAGGACGTGCTCGTGCGTATGGAGGTTGACTTGACAAGCGGGCGCAAGCGAATAGAGATATTCGATGGATGGGATGATAGGACAGTGGGGCGAGACAGGCTGGTGTGTTGCAAAGTGCATATGTGCAATCGTAGACAGACGGGAGGGAAAAGTGAGACGCAGGACGAACATGAGACAGTATGCACGGAAACCGGATGCGAGCAAGCAAGATAGTAGAACTGTGAATGGCAGGAAGTCCCGTCTGATTAGGACGGGGAGGGTGTCCTTGAGTGATCGGAACGTCCGAAGCCAATAAGAATAGGTGGATAACTTGGTAGAGGCTCTGTATAGGTCAGAGATGGTGGGTGTTGGGCCCTCGTAAGTCGTCGTAAGTCGTCATAAGGAGGGTGCTGACATTCACCCGTGCGGATGGATAGGAGATGATGTTTGGAGGGTCAAAATTGGGCACCAAACCCGGGGCTCTGCAGGCCATACAACACTGGAGACTTGGAGATTCCGGGCAGGAAGGGATCAAATAGGCTGGATCCGCCAGGGCTCTGGAAGAATGTCGCAAGATCATCGTCAAACGCGCTGCGAGTTCCGCGCGAGGGAGTACCAAACGGAGAACTCGGTCTGGGATTGCCAGAGCTCTCTCGCCGCTGCAAGGGAGTCTTCTTGGGGGTCCTGGGCGCGCCCCTGGGGGACCGCGCAGTCGAGGGGCCGGCCTCGCTACTAAGGGCCTCTTCGATATTACCCGGGTCGAGGTAGGGTGCGCGGAGAGCGTAAAGAGAAGGAAGGACGATGTGACTATCGTCTATGAGCGTTGGAGACAAGCCGTGCTTAGGGAACGGATGCATGCGCGGCGATTTGAACGGCGAAAAGTTGAATAACTCGGCCTCGAGGTCTTCGAGGCGTTGCGGTGGCGTGGAGGGCAATGAAGATGAGGGTGGATGTTCCGGCGACGAGGATCTGTCGATGGCGTCTTCAATGTCGGAATATACAGACGTTACCATCGTAACCACTTCGACTTCTGATAGCGGTGATGGAGAACGCGTTCGGCAGTCAGATGCTGCATGCTGCTCCATAGCGTACATAATTTCCTCTACGCTGGCGGTCATAGAAGGAGGCGTGACTGGACGAGCATTGGTAGGGACTCTTGATGGAACAACTTTGGCTGCGCTGCACTTCGCAGGACTTGACTTGATTGACTTTTTCTTCGGCGTTCGATGACCATACCGAGCGGTGGAGGCCGTACGCCTCTCCAACGTTGGTGACGGAGGGGGAGGGAGGGCTGGTGCTGCCTATATATACAAATTAACGTTGGGGCAGGACGCATGATGCATCATCCCAAGTATGCATACCTGTGGGCGTTTCTTGGTCGTACTGACACCTACTTTTCCTTTACCCATTTCTCTCTTGATTAAATTAGAGGTAGCCCCCGATAGCAGTGGCGCGGGACCGTCGGACTGCAGCCACAATGCTTCCGGGTCCTCGATAGGGCCCTGCATGGTAGGTGATGCCGATGTCACAACGGGGGATGGACCTCGCGAGGATTCGTCGAGGATGCTAGGATGGGAAGAGGTTGTTGGGCTCGAAGAACAGCTAAGGCTCTGCTCTAGCTCTGGTACTGGAGATGATGATGATGGCCGCTCGATGCGTGGAGGTGCTGACCCCTGTTTGTCTGTCGCATGTAACGCGATGAGAATATCTGGATTTCTTTGGGATACGCCCTGTGCATTGGAGGCTAAGGCCGCCCGGGAGAGCGCACGATGATAGTTTGAAGAAGGCGGCAATGGGGGGAAGAGTACATCGGCAGAAACCTGCTGCTGGGCGCAAGCAAGCTGATAGTATGGCTGATGATATGGATTGGCAGGACGGACATGGGGGAAGTAGGGTGGTAGCATCTGTGCAGGTGCCGGTTCCGGCATCGGTTGGATGTCTTCTTGCGGCTGCTCAGCGGTCTTGATGCGTTTTGCCTTTGAAGCGCCAAGGTCGTCAGCGGGACGTTTCTTCGGGACTCTTGTGGTCACAGCACTAGTCATGTCGGCGCAGAGAGACTTCTTGAAACCACCGCCTTCGAAGCAAGGGAGGTCGCGATCCCATACTGCCCAAAGACTCTTGCCCTCGGATCTATCTCGCTGCACCTTCCTGAACACCGCCATGGTGCTAAGAGCATGCCTCACAGAATTCATCCACGTCGGTTCACCGCGCTTGTAATACGGGTACACGGTGGTGATGAACTCGTATATATCTTGTAAAGCTAGAGCATGTCCCGGTGAGGCCAAGATAGCCTGGCCGATGATTGCAGCATATGAAAGGTCTGGCTTGGCGGCCGGGTAAGGACCAGGCGGGAGGGTGTACGGAAGACACTCCTCTTCCTCCAGAGGATCAGGCCTCATAGGCCCCGGCGAAGAAACAAGATTGACCACTGGAGGGGGACTTGACCGAGGTGTATGTGGACAAGAAGAGGTCACTTTGCGATTGGAGGGCGTGCTTGGGACTGCGAATAGTGGCAGTGGAGCTTTGAACTGACCCCTACGATAATTACTCGATGGTGTCACAGGTGCCCTCTGTTGATCCTATCGAACAGAGCTGTAGTAAAGGCGTATACCAAAGACAAGTACTCACTGAAATATGCCTTGAACCCGATGCTTCTCCGACAACACGCTCACTGTAGTACCGATAGTGATGTGGGGTCTCAGGCGGGTGCTACGCAAACCGTACATCAGCTCAGGACACGGAAACAGAGAAAACGCGTAGAACTCACGTCCATTGTTGCGGGACGCGTCGTATTGTGCGTATGAATTGATGAGACGCGTGTATCCTCGCGTTGACGCGACGTAGACCCTGGACGGCAAGCTGTTGGACTGTAGACCTCCACATCGCGACGCGGTACACACCTCTTATCCCAACCTGTTTCGCACGATTCCGTTGTTCTATTATGAGCTCCATCTGGTCTCGAGGGCGTTGTGGAGTTGTATCATAATGGTCTTTCCTCGCGGGCGTTCTCGGAGCAGGAGACGGTCCTCGGGAAGAGGACGAGCTGGACACCGAGCTCGAACGATTGCGCGAGAAGCGGCTAGAGCTAGCCACCATACGTTCAAAAGAGTCGGCAGAGAGTTTCGAAGGCGCTTTCTGAGGAAGCAGAGGCTCTTTGGGTAAAAAGGGAGGTTGTTTACGGAGGAAGCTTTCCATCATTTCGCTCTGTTTAGCTTTGAACTGCTCCTCGGTAAGACCGAGTTTAGTGAGGGCTTCTCTGACAGTGGCTGGCGGTGTCGGAGATGCTGGTGGCGCAGGTGGAAGCCGGGGGGTGGTATCCCGCAGCCTCTGGGAGGCCATGGCGGGGAAGGGGGAGAGGAGATGGTGAAGAGTGCGGGTGAGCTGCTGCACTCGACCACAACCGTTACCCGACCGGGAAATGCCCGCTCATCGTATTATGTAATTATATGTCGCATTTCCATTGGCCCCCGCCTTCCCCCAACTCAGCGGCGCTGGATATCAGCCCATAAATAAATAAGGTTACCGAAAGTGGATCGCTTGTAGCTGTGTGAAGTGACTTACGCTGAGACGCCAGAGCTAGACACTGTCCACCACTGCGCTGCCCGTGTCCCACTAGCATGCCCTATCATAATCTCAAAGGTGCGCTCGCTGGTTGTCCGGAAGATAGCATTGCTGATGCATAGAATAGCTCTGATCAAGGGCATCCGGGCATGCAAGGTTAGTCGCGTTCGCATTTTAATTACGTGCCAGGCTGCTTGCCGTACTCATCTCAGCTCTTCAGACTGTTGCAGACGAGCGAGCTCTGATCAAACAAGAGTCTGCTGCCATACGCGCTTCATTCCGTGAAGAAGACTCCTACGCAAGACACAACAATGTTGCCAAACTCCTTTATATCCACATGCTCGGCTTCGACGCCCACTTCGGCCAGATCGAGTGCCTCAAACTGGTAGCAAGTCCTCGCTTCGGAGACAAACGTCTGGGGTACTTGGGCATTATGCTACTGCTGGATGAGAGCCAAGAAGTGCTCACGCTTGTTACGAACTCCCTAAAGAAGTACGTCTGCAATAGAGCCCGCCGGACTGAATATCTACTCATCATGTATAGTGATATGAACCACGCAAATATGTACGCTGTCGGCTTGGCTTTGTGTACCTTTGCAGATATTGCCTCAGAAGAGATGTCGCGAGACCTAGCAAACGAGATCGAGAAGCTGCTAGGCTCGAGCAACACATACATCCGCAAGAAGGTACGCCGAGCCGCCGCATACTCGGTGCAACAATTCTAAACATAACGCTAGGCTGCTTTGTGCGCCCTCCGTGTAGTCCGCAAAGTTCCCGACCTTGCAGATCACTTCGTTGCAAAGGCGAAGAACCTCCTCGCTGACCGTAATCATGGCGTCTTGCTTACGGCTATAACACTCGTGACGGAGATATGCCAGATCGACCCCCCAAGTCTAGAAGAGTTCCGCAACGTGCGAATCATGTGCCTTTCGAAACCGTATAACTCTTACGCTCCCTCTTGTCGTGCAGGCCGTTCCTTTGCTCGTTCGCCATCTGAAGTCGCTCGTCACAACGGGCTACAGCCCTGAACATGATGTCTCAGGAATCACGGATCCATTTTTGCAAGTCAAGATACTGCGCCTCATGCGCCTGCTAGGCAGAGGGGACGGGAGGGCGAGCGAGACTATGAATGACATCCTCGCTCAGGTAATAGTCCCCCAGTACTACGGACATTACAATTTGAAACGTTCTATCTCTAGGTTGCAACGAATACTGACTCGTCCAAGAACGTCGGCAACTCAATCCTGTACGAGACCGTTATGACTGTTCTCGAGATCGAGGCGGACAGCGGGTTGCGCGTTATGGCGATCAATATTTTGGGCAAGTTCTTAAGCAACCGAGACAACAATATCCGGTTTGTCTCCTCATCATGCTCTAACGCACTAGCGCACTCACTGATTTCTCCCGAACACTAGATATGTCGCGCTTAATACCCTCAATAAGGTCGTTGCGATAGACACGAACGCTGTCCAGCGGCACCGCAACATCATACTTGACTGTTTGCGCGATGGCGACATTTCCATTCGTCGGCGTGCGCTCGAGTTATCGTATGCGTTGATCAACGAGCAAAACGTCCGAATTCTGATCCGGGAATTGCTGGCTTTCCTTGAGGTTGCGGACGACGAGTTCAAGCTTGGGATGACGACTCAGATCTGCCTGGCTGCGGAGCGCTTCGCCCCTAACAAACGTTGGCACATTGACACAGTTCTGCGTGTTTTGAAGTTGGTAGGTACACCCATCGCGGCATAGCATGTGTCTCCAGCTTATGCTTGTTTAGGCTGGTAACTTCGTTCGCGAAGAAATTCTTTCGGCTTTCATCCGCCTTGTCGCGCATACCCCCGAATTGCAAGCATACACCGCCTCCAAACTCTACACCTCTCTCCGCTCAGACATCTCCCAAGAGTCTCTTACGTTGTCCGCAACATGGGTGATCGGCGAATACAGTGAGGTCCTCCTTGAAGGCGGTCTGGTCGATGAAGAGCAACCCAAACCAGTGCGTACAACATACCCAAACTATCATGAATTATGACTCATTACCTTACAAATTGGTGCCTATCAGATTACGGACAAGGAAATCCTTGACCTACTACTGTCCGTCCTCGATTCACCTTACGCTAACTACCTTACGCGTCAGTTCGTCCTCACCGCAATAACGAAGATATCATCGCGCCCAACGACGTCCGCCGCGCAACAAGAGCGAATACAGACGCTTCTCATGACGTACACCACAAGCCCTGAGCTGGAGCTTCAACAGCGCGCCGTTGAGTTCGCTAGCTTATTCAACCTGGGAGAGATCCGTTCGGGCGTACTCGAACGCATGCCTGCCCCGGAGCTGAAGGCAACAGTCTTGGGTGTCGGTACGTGGGTCTAGCTTGCTTCGATTGCTTCCCATCGCTAACATAGGCATATACCACAGTGAGCGAGAACAAGCCAGTGGGCTCCATCCAGCCAGGCAAAGACGTAAGTGTTTTCAATTTCCTAGCCTCTTTTGAACGAGATGCTAATCACCTAGCGTAGGCGGACCTTCTCGGTGACGACTTGGCCAGCACCCCTGCGACCAACGGCCAGCCAGCAGTCCCGGCGACTCAAGACCTGCTCGCTGAGATCTTCGGCAGCTCCGCTCCAGCTACCACCGGGACATCCGCACCCGCCCCTGCCCAGCGCAACATCGCCCAAGACATCCTCGGTCTATTCGATTCACCCTCTGCGCCAGCACAAGCACAAGCACCAGCGTACGCCGCCGCCCAGTCCTCGTTGTTCGGTGGTGCTGCTCCCGCCGCCACCGCCTCTCCGCCTGTGCCACAGGCCGCGTCACCCCCACCTGCTGCAGCAGCGCCTGCGGCGACGGGGTACACAGCCTACGACAAGAACGAGCTCCGGGTAACGCTCACGCCGCAGACGTCGCCCACGCGCCCCGGACTCGTGCGCATCCTCGCACACTTCGTTGCGACGGGCGCGAACGCGCTCTCTGGCCTGAACTTCCAGGCTGCTGTGCCAAAGGTTGGCCCCATGTGTTTGCTGGTGGGGATAGTCACTAATGGGCGCGCGCGCAACAGTCGCAACAGCTGCAAATGGCGCCGATCTCGAGTCCAGACGTCCAACCCGGACGCACGGAAACGCAGGAGATGCGGGTGCTCGCGCCAGTTGGCGTAAGTCTCTTAAATACTACCTCGTCGAGAGCCCCGGCGTGCTGACGACCTTCCTGGTCTGCCCAGTCGAATGTCCGTTTACGGTTGCGCATCGCGTTCAACGTTGCGGGGCGTGCGGTTCAGGACCAAGTAGACTTTGCTGGGTTCCCGCCCGGATTGACGGGCGGTTCATAGTGTACATAATCAGTCTGGGACCGTATAGTATCTCGTCGGCTTTGGAAGGCATACCTCTGCTGCTGTAGCCTTGCGCTGTGAATATCATTGTCCCGTGTTTCCTTACCATGAGTTTGACACAAGCACACCCATGACTTGTGTCCAAGACCATGATTGAAGTGGCGAGTCCTAAAATACGCGTATACACAGCACAAAGAAACCTATCGTACAACATGAAAGTACTGCGCCTCAGATGAACATCTGCAACGGGTGGCGATCGTAGACATTCTGGCCCTCGCTCAGCTCGCTCAGGTCGGGGTAAAACGGCACAAGCGCGTCCGAAGCGCCGAGGTAGAGCGAGTTGTAGATCCGCCAATATACCTCGCGCACCTTGCGCGCGGGATGGAAGAGGCCTTGGAGAGTGTAGCTGAGGAGCACGCCGGGCCCGAGCGTGACACGCATGGCCTCGATCGCATCCATGACCGCACCGATGACGTGCGGGGACGTCTCGAAGCAGTTCGGCCAGACGAGGTTCATGAGATGGAGCATCGAGTCCTCGCACCCGAGGCCGGCGACGCCGAGCGCGAGATGCTTGACGATCGTGCTTGCGGTCTGGCGATGGACGAGGTCGCGGTCGGTAAGCGCATCCTCCAGCATGGTGACGACAGAGTCAGCGTAGTATGCGGATTGGGGGCCGACATACTCGAAGACGAAAGAGAGGGCCTTTAGACAACCGGTACGGACGTTGAGTTCCGCCGTCCGGTACTCGTTCAGGATGGCAGGAATACAAGTGAAAGCTGTCGAGAACATCATCAATGCTAATCCTCACACTAAGAATGAGGTCACTCACGTCCGCAAGTCTCAGCAACAATGGCAATGGCGACCGTGCTACACACACGACTCTGACGTTCCTGCACGCGTAGGTTTGTGAGGAGCACTTGCAAGACATCCTGGGGACCCAAGCTCTTCGCGATATAACCAAACGAGTTCACCGCAGCGCGACGAATGCCCTTCTTATGTGCCTTGAGGAGGTCCAGGAGCTCGAAACAGATACGCATCCACTCGCGAGCGGGGACAAACTCGGCGCCACGATCGGCAATGCGACCAATCAAGTTGATAGTCGCCTCTTGTACCTTTTCGTGTCGGTTACGAAGAATAGGGGTCATGCGGGGCACTGTATAGACCGGTCAGCAATACAGTGGGCGACATTCAAAGGGGACACTCACAAAGATCTTTCACAGGAGGGTTCATCTGTGTCATACCCACAACGTTGGCGATTGCACCCTCAGCGGCGATAATACTACCGAGCGTATCCGGGTACTCTTCGCCCAGCTGCTCGAAGAGTACAAGCCCGAGTTTGCTGAGAAGTTGGTCTTCACCGCACTGCTTGATGACCACCGCAAGACGGGTCGTAAGGTCTGCCGCCTGCTGACGGACCTTGGCACTCTTGTTGTTGAGACGCCAGAGAATCGTCGAAACAATCTGGGTCAGATATGGTTTCACGCGGATGCCTGTGGAACTACTTAGCACGACCGAAAGTAGTAGTAAAACGTAAAGACGCACCAAGAGCATTGACCACCGTGCCGAATCCATCCAGCATGACCTGGTCCTCCGTAGTCTGCTCCTGGAACGCGTAGATGATACCGTCAACAAGTCGGACCTCGAGGCGCTCGTCAATGTCGGAAGCACCGAGCGAAGCAACGACCTTCGTGATGGTCTCCATGACCATCTTTCGGTACGGCTCTGCCTCGTCCTTGAGGTCGTTCACGATACGGCCCACAATCTCCGCGACGCCGGACTTCTGCGCGAGCTCAACAGTGGTCTCAACGACCTGGCGGTAGTTGCGGCGATCGAGCGCCATACGGCGGACCCAGAACGCCTTGAAAAAGTCAGGGAGGATATCCTGCTTGATGTATTGTGGAGTGACACCTTCGGTCGCCGCGCACTGCTGAACGACCTTCAGGACGATCTTCTTCATCTCCTCATCCGACGTTTGGAATTCGCGGATTAGGATGATGGTGACCTCCTTGATGTAGTACTGTACGTACTCGGGGTCCATGAGTGGAAGGATGAAACCGATGGCCTTCAGGAAGGCGGCCAAACTCTTGCCACGGTGTAGACGAATGCCGACCCATAGAGGCTTAAGGACGTTGTCGAAGGATTCGATACCGTACGGCGCAGCCGCCTCGGCCAGCGCGGCCAGAGCTAATGCGGTCATCGTCCGCACCTTGGTCTGCTCGTCCTGCAGGCCATGAGCAATACATTCGACAAGATTTCGGAGGTGGGGAAGGACGGCACAACCCATCATGATGGCAATCTGCTGGACGATGCGGATACCGGTATGACGAGCCTGCCAGGACTTTTTACTCCTGCAGACAGCCTTCAAGAAGGGGAGCAGTGACGGAATACCGAGAGCTGAGGCGACGACCGAGAACGCACGAGCGGTGGTGTTACGGACATATTCGTCAGCGTGGTCGATGTCAGGGCGCATAGTGGAAATCATGTGAGCAAGACCAGCAGCTTTCGAGAGATTCGAGATAATCTCACGCCCCTCGACGCGGGCGTAGTAGTCCTCGTCGATGAGTAATGGCTCAATGACGACTAGAATCTTGTGCACGTAGGGGCGAACCAGGTCATCGAGCTTGTACAGGACGCGGTCAATGACCTTCACCAATAGATGCCGCTCTTGGTCCTCCAGCGTACGCTCCATGAGCAGAGGCAAGATCTTGTCGAACAAAGGTCCAGCACCAAATTCACGAGCCTTGTCTGTGATTTGACGAAGGGCAGTCTTGCGGACAGGAGGAGTGCCGTTCTTGATCTTGAGGAGCAAGCGCATAATCTTCCGCTCCTTCATCTCATCGACAGACAATTCGGTCTCATCTTCCTCTTTCAATATCTTCGCGAAGTACTGAGCGTCCTCCGCCTTGAAGAAGGCAAGGTTGCCTACACCTGGAATCTCCGTGGGGAGTTCAGGGGCAAGACCAGCTGCGGCAGCCATAGCGGCAGCGTCGGAACTCTCCTGGATCTGGAACCCCCCGATGTCGGTGACTGGTGGGGCGGAGAGTTTTGGTGGTCGGACGAGAGGGGCATACCCGGGAGGTGGGGTGACAATAGCATAGCCGGAAGAGGGGAGCAGTGCATCGAGCTCTTCGTCGGTGAGATAGCGATTGTGCTTGTCCTCGTGCATGAGACCTGGGGCATTCATGATGATGGGGGTCATGGCCACCTCTGGAGTAGCAGAGGGTGCCTGGTCCCAACGAGACCTCTTTCCGCTGGGGGTTTCGGCGGCGACGTCGGCGGGGGTCGCATCCCACCTAGAACGCCGCTTCTTCGGCGCAGCGCCCTCGAGAGCCTCTTTTGACCACTCACCCTTATTCTCCTTATCCTCCTGCTGCTCTTTGGACGGTTCCTCCAGGTCCCAGCGCCGCTTGCGCTTCGTCCCCTGCAAAGCGGCGAGTTCCTTCTGCACTTCCTCGAGCTCCTCGCGGGGAGGAGTCTTGTCGAGATCCATCTTCGACTGTCCCTGCTCCCGAGCCTCCTTTTCCCTTTCCTCGATTGCCCTACGGACGCGCTCTTCCTCTTTCTCCAGACGCTGCAACCTCATCGCCTCTTTGTATCCGCCCTCCACGTCCTGTCCCTCTTCCGAGGCCTTGAACGCGTCTCCACTCTCGAGCGCCTGGCGGTTGAACCTCCGGTTGTGATAGTCTGACTGTCGAGCAGCAATCTGCCGCTTCGACGCTGTCTCGGCGAAGGGGTCGATGTCTTCTTCCTCTGCCATATCCGCGAACTCCTGCAACACCTCCTTTGGTGCAGTGAACGAGTCGACCAGTCGTGGAGAGCGTGGAGAAGCCATGCCGGTGATGAGAAGCAAGTAAACGGAGAGGCAGCAGCGAGACTGGTGGAAGATGAGCGTTTGCGTTCAAGGTCGCCCACGACAGCTGAGTAACGGCGCCACAGCGTTCTTTGAACTTTTGAGCTCCGATATAACTCGGTGGAGGGGCGCCCAAATTGGCGCTCATGCTCTGCGGTTGTCAATCGGTCTGGAACTGAACTCAGAACTGCATGAGACTGTTCTTTGGCTCGAAGTACTCATGATATTCTGGACTTTTGCAAAGTACAAACATATAGCAAGAAACATCTTCGGCGACAGCTTTGATGCTACATAAGATACAAGAAATCACCCCAGGAAGGCCCAGTTCTTCCAACGTGTTTGCTATATCAAGTATCAGCTCTCCCCCATGTTTTTTCGCGCAGTTGCGATTTATCGGCCGTTCGTCGAGCGCGCTGGCTTGCCTGCCGCTGCCGCGTTCTCGCGTCTAAGCTCCTGGATTACCGCCTTTTGATATAATTTTCAACCAATGCGTAAGCCCACTTCTTGCTAGAACACTGCAGATTTCACGAAGTCATACCGCTAGGGCCTCGGGGTTCACCCCGCTCTCGATCAGACCCACGCAAGTCGCAAGCGTTTCCTTGTCAAGACCGGTGTTGAGCAGTTGTGAGATGTCGTGGAGAGCTAGGCGTATGAGTTGCAGTCATCTCCAAACCCCTAGGTGCGTAAGACGAGCGTACTATTCAGTGTTTCCTCAGCAGCTGACAACCGGACTGCCTCTCGCGTAGACATGCCAAGGACTTTTGGAATTCTTTCGCGCGCGCAATCGAGTAAGGCGAGCGCACCCGGCGGTAGTGATATTGGAGAGCAGGCGGGGTAAGCTGGGGAAGTGGCTGAGGTAGAGGCGCGTCGCGACAGAGTCGCGACTCGCGAGCGCGAGCGCGAGGGCCTGAGCTTAGTCATACACGCTGAGTCCAACGTCTATATTGGTGTGTATCCTGACCAAAGCACGGCTGTAAACGACATTCGGGTTATTCATTCAATCATTCGGTGTGAGCTCCTCCCACCCTCTTGTTTATTTACTCGTCCGTGTACTTAAGATCGGCGCGCTCACTCAATCTGAATAGCTCTCACGCAGCAACTTCCCTCCTTACTCCCCCCCTTTCAATCCACAACCGAGGACGTCAATATCATCGTGCGATGTCCGCATTGCAATATAAGTCCCCTCTTGCGGGCTACGAGAACGCTGAGCCCCTACCGACGACGCTGAACGCGGACGGCAAGTCGTTTTACAACCCGCCGGGTCCGCGTTCAGCTGCGTACGAGGACTTCCCTGCACCAATCCAGTCGTCCAACAACGGGTTTGACTTCCACAGTGAGTTGCCTTCTCGATATTTCTCGTGCACCCTCCGGAGTCGTGATTTACGTTACGAGTTCAGTTTACTACCATCCAAACTCGCCTGTCGAGGTCAAATACGCGGCAGAACTGCACGAACGCATCCGTCGGGAGTTCCCTGAGGTGCACATGCCTCGCGATCTTGGTCGAAGCTTTGTTGACGTATTGCTCACCAGTTCCGCATCTACAAGCTGTGGGATAAAGCAATCGGTCCCCACCCCGTGCCCATGTTCGAGGTGAACGTTTTCACCCCGCACCAGACCGGCGCTTTCTTCTCCTGGCTCGTGGTCAACCGAGGTCCACTTTCGTACGTGACACCGTTGATTTTGTCGGGCATGTTGCTCATGTCATGCGTACTAGCGTACTTGTGCATCCCAACACCGATGATGGGCATAGGGACCATACAGAACTGGCGACATGGATGGGACAGCCCTACCCATTATATGCAGGCATGCTGAAGCACGAGGCGCGTTAGGTCACTTCCACAACTCTGCTTTCGTAAATGCCAATGTACGATGAATGGAAATTCACCATTATCTACGAGGGCCAAACGCCTCTTGAATTCGAGCATGACGTAGTTGTTGAATCACAGCAGATAGAAGTGCACCCCAATTAGAGTGAGAGAAAGAAATTATCTAGTGAACAATACAAATACAACCTGGTACAGAGATACAAAAAGTAATCGACAACCACGCCCCATTATGTGCGCTCACCGCGCAACCGGCGAGCGAGTGCCTGTTCGAACAGAATTGGTCAACGCGTATTATCAAATGCTGACGGAGATGCTCACCAAGTCTTTGGGCTGGATAGTCACACGCTTCGCGTGAATCGCAGCGAGGTTGGTGTCCTCAAACAATGAGACGAGGTAAGCCTCGGAGGCTTCTTGGAGTGCCATGACGGCGGAAGATTGGAATCGCAGGTCCGTCTGAACAGTGGTAAGTCTGATGCCCAAGTGCACCATGAGAAAAGACAAACCTTGAAGTCCTGAGCGATTTCACGGACGAGCCGTTGGAAGGGCAGCTTGCGGATGAGGAGCTCGGTGGACTTCTGGTAACGACGGATCTCGCGGAGCGCCACCGTACCAGGCCGGAAGCGATGGGGCTTCTTGACACCACCGGTTGCCGCCTGTGAAAGGGTGTGCATGAGCACATAGCTCATGCCTGAAAAGATCCAGATGATTACTCACTGCTGCGGTCTTGCGAGCCTGCGATTTAGCAGCAAGCTGCTTGCGGGGCGCCTTGCCACCGGTGGACTTGCGGGCAGTTTGCTTAGTGCGGGCCATTGGTGGTAGGGTGTTGAGGAGTTTGTAAGAGCGGCGAACGGTGGTGATGCAGGCGGCGAGTGGAAGAGCGAGTGGATGAGGGCAGTGGCTGTAGGCGCGCCAGTTACTTACTTTTATATGTACAAGGCACCGCGACGCGTCGGAACCACGTGCCTACACGCGCTAGCGCCGTTCAACAAACAGGAATAAGGTTCATGCACGTGATGCTAAGCCACAGGCGCGTTTGATATAAGCCCTGAGCTGAGCCCAATCCCTCACTCACCTCCACCTTCAACATCTCACTCACTTCTTCGCATCGTCGAAGCCAACAAATCAGCTTCCAAGCACTCTTCAACTACTACAGCCTCAATCAACATGTCTGGTCGTGGAAAGGGTGGAAAGGTGTGTTCGACTTCGACTATGCCCTTCGAGCATAGCAGCTTACTCGTCCGCTGTAGGGTCTTGGCAAGGGTGGTGCTAAGCGTCACCGCAAGATCCTTCGTGACAACATCCAGGGTGGGTCTTCTCGATTGGCCCCAGTCTCATCCTATCTCACTCCATGTAGGTATCACCAAACCCGCTATTCGTCGCCTTGCCCGTCGTGGTGGTGTCAAGCGTATCTCCGGTCTCATTTACGAGGAGACTCGCGGTGTTCTCAAAATCTTCCTTGAGAACGTGGGTTTCTCATGGGTCACCGTCACCGGTGATTTTGCTCAATTACCCTTATCCAGGTCATCCGTGATTCGGTCACATACACCGAGCACGCGAAAAGGAAGACTGTGACCGCTCTCGATGTAGTGTATGCGCTGAAGCGTTCTGGGCGCACGCTCTATGGTTTCGGTGCATAGATGGACCTTGGGCTTTGCGATCTATATATCTTTTGTATCATTAAGTAGTGTATAACAGTTAGTCTTCTCGTCAGATCCACTATTGAGTTGGGAGAGCTTGTCAACCATAAGTGAGTTAGGCATTTGCAGGTCTTTGGTCTATCGTTATACCGCGCTCGGTGGGGTTAGGAGGCCGAGCAGTATTGTTTAGAGCAAGAGATGTCTTGCAGGTGCTCGCCAAGCGAAGTACGTGCTCCTGAGTACCTTGTCCGGGCGGCTACTCCCTCAGCCTGCGTGGTTCGCGCGTGCTTAACATACGCGTGAATCAATGATGGTGTCCGCAGTCAACAACGTAGCATGAAAAGCTTGATCCGGCTAAGGCTGAAGACTTGACACCGGGGAGGACGCGTCGGCGTTGGTACAGCCGGAGTGCAATGTCTGGTGACCCCAAGCATGCAGCCACAGGGATCACGGCCGACTCAGCCACTGCCACTGCCAGGCTCTGCCAGGCTCCTGGGATACCACATATATTTCGGTCTCGTCTTCTTGGGCACAGGAGTTGCACGCAGCCTAGCAGATCCTGCATTGGGCCAGGAGAGCGAGAGCCTGAGAGCAATGGCGGACAACGGGAAGCACGGCGTGATCGGTGGGGAGAATCGAATTGGCAAGGGGAGACATCCACAAGCGCCAATCGGGATCGGGATCTCATATCACATGCCCGCACGAGCGGGTGCGAAAGTGCCGCCGACCGCCGAGTGCTGCTCCCGCCATAAAGCTGAATCTGCTCCCTCCTCCCGTCCCCACCGTCCCCACTACCCCACATTCTCCCCCATCTTTCGCCATGGCCACCATTACAACTCCCCTTACCAAGCTCTTCAAGATCAAGCACCCCGTCCTGCTCGCAGGTGTGTACAATCTCCTGTACCCACTCAATAGAGTGTGCACTGATCCGGGCGCAAAGGCATGAACGTCGCCGCAGGTCCGGAGCTGGCGGCTGCGGTCACCAACGCTGGTGGTCTTGGGGTTATTGGTGGTGTTGGTTACACCCCCAAGATCCTCCGAGCACAGGTGCGTGCGCACGGCCTCCACCGAAAACCCTGGAATGACCCTGGTGCCCCAGATCGCTGCCCTGAAGGAGGACCTCGTGGATAAGAGCGCGCCCTTCGGCGTCGACCTTCTCCTGCCGCAGGTCGGTGGCAACGCTCGCAAGACGAACGTGAGTGGTAGTACAGACTCTTCCATCTCGAACATGTTACCAATCCCGCGCGCAGTACGACTACACCAAGGGCCAACTGCCAGATCTAATTGACGTCATCATCGAAGAGAAGGCCTCTCTATTCGTTTGTGCTGTCGGTGTTCCCCCGAAGTGGGTCGTAGACAAGCTACATCAAGCGGGGATTCCCGTCATGAACGTGAGTAGCCAGATTCCCCTCGCAAGGCATGGCAGGATGACCGCTGATCTGTTCGGCACAGATGGTCGGCCACCCAAAGCACGTCGCGAAGGCGCTCGACGTCGGCTGTGACCTCATCTGTGCGCAGGCTGGTGAGGGAGGAGGCCACACGGGCGATATTCCCGCGTCCTTGCTCATCCCTGCCTGCGTTGATATCTGCAAGAACCGCAAGTCCCCCCTGACGGGCCAGCCCGTGTATGTCATTGGCGCGGGCGCGGTGTACGACGGGCGTGGACTCGCTGCGAACCTCTCATGGGGCGCGGAGGCCGTGTGGGTTGGTACTCGGTTCGTCGCGAGCAAGGAGGCAGGTGCACCCAAGGCGCACAAGGAAGCCGTATTGAGCGCTGGGTACGAGGATGCCGTAACGACCCTCATCTACACCGGTCGCCCTCTCCGTGTGCGGAGGACACCTTATGTCGACAACTGGTAGGCCTCCCCGTACTTGCCTTTGGAAACCATCCGCTGACGCTGTTCGCCGTCGCTCAGGAACAACAACCGTCAGGCAGAGATTAAGGAGCTGACGTCCCAGGGCATTCTCCCTTATGAACATGACCTCAAGGAACACCCCGAGAGGTCGCTTGAGGCGCGCGCATGGCTCATCGGCCGCGTTGCGGCGCTCATTGACGAGGTCCTTCCCGCCAAGGACATCGTGGATAACATGGTTAACGATGCGGCGAAAATTCTGCAGCAGAACGCGGCGAAAGTGTCCGTAAAGGCTAAGCTATGATATCTATGCCCCTGCGGCTCGTGTAATGTGCTCTTAGACTGTTGATTTATGGTATTACGGATGTTAACAGGTCGTTGTGTTTGCATAGCCTTGTGCTGAAGAGCCTAACGTGGTTGTTATTTCCCTAATGCGGAACGATGCGGACCGCTTGGGCTTCGTGTTCGCACGTTTACAATCCAGCTACCGCAGCATCTTTTGCAGACGGCGATGCAAAGCCCTCTGGATTCTACCAATGTGTTTTCATCCAGCGATCGTCGAAAGTCATAAGCTATTATAAGCTATCAATAGTGCGTGAATAATGAGGCTGTTGACGTCCTCCGAGCGTACTTATTGAAAGTCTTGTGGTTCTAGTGGCTGAAGTCAACGACGCCATTTGCCTGGGGGGCGACCCCCGTGGAGAGGAGCTCGTCGGATCTACTGCCGCTTCTTACCCGTTCAACAAGCCATCCGCGGATGTTGTTTTACGTACTGGCGACAAGGTCGACTTCCAAGTCCGGAAAGCCATTTTGGAGGAAGCCTCCCCGATGTTCACTGCTATGTTCAGTCTGCCCCAGCCCACACATGGGCCCATTGTTGAGCCGCAAGACAGCGCCCCCGCGGTCATCCCCGTGGCAGAATCAAGCACGGTTCTGGATGCCCTGCTACGAATGTGCTACCCCGTCGCTGCCCCCAAGTTCTCAACCCTCGCCGAGGTCGTATTAGTGCTGAGCGCAGCCAACAAGTACCAGATGTACGACATCGTCGCGGCACTCACAGAATTGTGGGCCGTGCTCGCCGAGGACCGCCCGCTACAAGCGTACGCGCTCGCCATCATACACAACTTGGAGGATGCCGCCAGCTCCGCCGCCAAAATTTATCTCCATCACACGCTGCCTGGGCCCTATTTTGATGACCTCGAGAATATCACCGGTGCTGCCTACCATCGCTTGATACAATACCGAGAGGAGTGCGTGTGGGTGGCTCTGGCGGCGACGAAAGACCTTGGCTGGCTGAAAGCATCCGACTACCCTTGGATCATATGCAAAACCTGTCCATCGGCTAACCGAATCAGGCTCACATCCTTTGGGAATCAGCGTGACGTCCTGCCAAGCGGTCCATTTCAACACCACCTCAACCGTTTAGAGATCTTGCTCAAGCAGCGTCCCTGCCGCATTGCAGTCGAGGATCCCGCTGCACGCAGCGAGCTCGTATCCGACATGACTGGGTGCAGGCGCTGTAAGTGGGGGTATCAGAGCAGTGTGGCCGAGTTCAACGCTCGATTGGCGGATATGGTGGAAAGCGGTGTGTCGAAGGTATGTTCCGCTCCCTGAACTTTGAGCCCATGCTCTAGTCAGTGCAATGATGCTACCGAATTCAGGTCGTCTTGGGGATCGGGCGCAAGTGAAGTGTGTTGTGGCCATCTCCGAGTCTGCGCTGTCTATGTGGGACTATTCACGAACATGTGTATACTGGAAAGAGGTTCCGCCGGGAAGCCTATGAATATCTTGCCTAAATGCACGACGCGCATGAGCTTTTCTAATAACAACCTTAAAGTGCTTATGGCTTTTGGCCGACCTGATACAGCTAATCTATGCGACACGATGCCCACCCGCGATACCGTACGCTGCGGTACGCACTTCCATCATTCCCACCCGCAGCAGTGTATACTGTGGTAAGCTTCTGGTTCTTGCTTCGAGCTACCGCAGCAAATTGTTGATCTATATAACACATTGCTGGCTCTACATCGCTCCTTCTGACCTCCTCTACCAGTCCCTCAAGTGCGTACCATCTCGCCGTCTTCTTGCGCGACGGTTCCTGAGCGACGTTCGTTTACCTGCTATAGTAGCCAGAGATATGGCCCATAACACACAGTCTGCCTTACCGCCTACTAATGGGGATGCCAAGCAACCCCAAAACTTCACCGTGGGTCCCCCGCCGTTCAACAACCCCTCCGCGGATCTTATCCTACGCTCGCACAATCAGACAGACTTTCACGTTTGGCGTGACATCCTCAGAGAAGCCTCACCGATATTCTCTGACATGTTCACTGTCGCCCAACCCCGCTCTGATCAGCGACCCACGACCGATATCGATGCGCCCGTCGTGCATGTGACGGAGTCTGCCCGCACCCTCGAGTCTTTGTTACGATACTGCTATCCCACCCCCGATCCCGATTTTTCCTCCATCGACGACCTCAAGCCGGTGTTGGAGGCTGCTCAGAAGTATCAGATAGCCTATATCGTGCGGGCGTTGGCGCAGCAGCTGCTCGTGTTCGCCGACGGGGCCCCTTTGCAGGCATTTTCTGTCGCACTCCAATTCGACCTCGTGGACACTGCCAGGGCCGCGGCAAAACTCACATTGAGGTACGAGGACCCTTGTCCGTTCACGAAGGAGTTGGAGTTCGTTTCCGCCGCGGCATATCATCACCTCCTCTCGTATCGGCGGGAGTGTGCCAGGGTCGCGTGCGGCGTTGTGGGAAACTTAGGTTGGGTCACCAGTCTGCCAGACGCGAAAGACTGCGTCTGGTTCGTTCGGGTGTCTACTATCGACCGGCCTCAAAATTGTTCATGCAAGCTCTCAAATCACGAATACTCTGTCTCTAGCTATACTCAATATCGTTCTTACGCTACCTCTTGGTTTCTTCTCCATCTTGAACGAGTTGCGAAGAAACTCTCTATAATGCCGTGTCGAGGGGTTGTCGTGGATCCAAGCCTCTCCGACCAGATGGTGCTGGACGCGGTTGCCTGCAGCCATTGCAGGCAGCACATTTTGGCGCAAAGCCGCCTTCTTCACACCCGAATAGCAGCAGAGATAGACAAGAGGATATCCTGTGTAAGTAGCTGCAGTTTTCTTGCACGGTTGCATTCGTCTTCGATGGCGGTCTGTAAACTAACACACCCCTTGAACGTTGCACGTTGCAGGTGAAACTTCAAATAGTTAGGAAATATTAGCTATCGGGTCGTAAACTTCCGAATGCATTTTGTAAACGTCTGCGCCCTTATTACACTGTATGTCACTTACCTGCATCGGACGTTTGGGTTACTCCTGATTGTCGATACTCGAGCTCCTCGGGTGAAGATACATTTCGCACGGTGTCCAACCTCAATATTCACGATATAGCACAGTTTACTGGGCTTCGGGCAGAACCATGAAGAGACAGAGCTTAGTTATGGTACAAGTTGTGATACTACCTCGAGCCACCCGCGACATTGAACAGGCGCCCGGTATTGTGGGACGCGAACGATCACGTGGAGTTGAAACCGCGTCGTGGGCGCTCGTTTATACCTCCTCAGCCACGACCACCATTAATCCGCTAGTCTCTATACCTGAACTTGTCTTGCCTCCGTCCGCTACGAGTATATTGTCGTCGACAGATCAAACAGAAGAATCAAATTCAAGCTCTGTTTCTCGCACCCCCAACTCGCTATACCATCTCAGACCGCTGTGGCTGTAGGTCTAGGGTTGACCGAAGTGAACAGTAAGTTTTGCGATCTTTGAAACCCCCTCAGAGATATGCAACTGGGCCATGTTTTGCTTAGTGGAGTTTGATTACCCCAGCGTCCTCGTTTGGGGCTTCGGTTCACTGTCTCTTCTCCACGGTAATGCATGAGTTTCAATCTGGTCAAAACAACACCCTCTTGGTGTTCAATATCACCCTTTTATATATGTTGACGCTCGTACAATTTGGGGGTTCTGGTTACAACCCGCTTACTGACTTGAGGGCACCCAGGAAATCCGTTGGAGGGAGCCACTCCCACTCTGTCCGACCCGTATACGTAACCCGCTATGGCAAACCTGATAGAAACGCCCTCAAGGGTATGGCGACGCATTCAAGTAGATCAAGAGAGAGACATGCCGTCTTTACCATCTCTGCCCGCGTTCGATGATTCTGCCGACCCACTGACCATTTTGGATCAGAGTAGTGGCGAGGACATGGAGATAACCTCTCCCATGCATTCTACGCCTGCCGCACTCTCGAATGCAGCATCTACAGTGCGTGCACTCTCAAGTACCTCAAGCACCGCCCGCTTTGCATATTCCCTGGCTTCCCGCTCGGCGAAATCATCAATGTCCGCTTCACGAGGACCAGCACCTGCGCAGCTGCTGGACCATAGTTTTGACATGAGTGGGATGCCAAGCCTGCCCAACCCCCGAGACACGCGTGACGATATCGATATTCATAGCAGCGACCAGGAAACCGAAGACAGTTCTGTGCCCGAAGCATATCTTCCCCCTACACTAGATGACAACATGGAGCCAGACTTGGATTTGTCCGACGCCCTTCAGTCAATCAGTCGCTCTAACTCACCAGCACCAGGAGAAACCCCGCGTAAGAAGTCTGAATATGACTTTTCCGTCAGCCTGCGCTCAGAGCCCAAGGTGCGTTGCACCTCAATTGATCACGGTATCTCAGCTGACAGGCTATCAGGCTTCCCCCTTTGATAAATTACGGAATATCTCTCTACGTCGACCGCTTTCGCGCACTAGGACGCCTTCACTCACACGAACAACAACATCTCCTACCTCATCTCCTACCAATTCTACTCCACAAAGCACAAGATCGAGTGGATGGCAAAGGGACGATATCGGTCCGCCACTCGCCGCACTTTCCGTACCCCTTCCTCGATCCGCGACAGCTTCGCCCGCCATGCCACCACCTGCACAACAACATGATATCACTCACGGGAGCTTGGGATCTGCATTTCTGAGCGAAAGCGAGGGTTCCCAGCACTCGTTCCACGATACAGAACTCCTACCGGATGTCGCTCCGAACCAATTCCAGGCTAGCATAACCAGTGATCGTTATCCAGCCAGCGACGTCAGCGACCGCCATTCACAGCACTCGAGAGACCCCACTTTTTCGTCCGAGGAAGCTGCGTCTGCTGACTTGAACGGCAGCTCAGGCAATGGGCTTCGAGCCATGCGCTCACCGACCCCTGTATCTGCGGCCTTCTCGTCTCCCGGATCAGCCTTCTTCACACCTACCCCGGCTTTCCAACCCCGCCCCAGGGCCCGCTTTGGTGCGCCTATCGCTTCGACGACTCCTCAGCTACCTACGACCACGCCTCAGCAAGTTCGATTCGACACAGATGAGACGCCTAAGCAATATGCATACGAGCCGGAAGAGCACGAAGCCACTGAGGATGGTCATCCAAATGTCGAGGATCCCACTACCCCTCACGCGCACAAGCGCTCCTTCCTTCTTTCCGTTATCAACTCTACCGCCCGGCCGCGCCTTCGTTACCCAACGCCTCATCCAGGGAATCCTAGCGACGAGTTGCAATCGCCAGAACCGCACTCTGACCTTCAAGCGACTCCAGCTCCAGGTGCAGGCATAACCCTGCGCAAAGCTTTCGCCGGAGTGACCCCACGGCCTGGCGCAGTGAGACGAGCACGCTTGTCCCATCCCCTTACCAAGGCATGGAACGCCCCCTCCGACTCGGGTTCCGGATCAGAGTCGCCCTATAACGACGCGGTAGACCGCGCCTCTTTCGTGTCGACCGCATCCTCCCATGATCTGACGACGCACGCACGCGCGAACGCCTCCTTCGATCCCGTCATGGGCCTTGGCGAGCGCGGGCACGGCGTCGGCCGCTTCAACGCCGGCAAGCTCAACTCGTACCTCCATGGTCTCAACCGCCGCCTGCAGGAGGAGAACGAGATGCTCGTTGCCCGCTTGCGTGCGTTCGAGGACAAGTACGGGAAAGACGTGGAGGGATCTCCCGCGCCTGTCAAGGGGCCATCTTCCACTTCCACCGCAACGCCCGCATGGGACCCCCCGGGCAGTCGGCGCGCGAGCGGCGGGCGACGGGTCAGTGCGGGCCCCGCGCTCGGCCTGGGCGATGTCACTGAGGACGTCAACGAGGCCTGGCTGGAGGAGAAGGCTGCGCTCGAGGAGATGATCGATGAGATCAAGGAGGACCTCGAGAGCTGCACGGGCGACAAGGCGAAGGCCGAAGAAGCACTGCAAGCCGAGAAGGCTGAGCGCGCTCGAGACAAGGAGCGATGGCGGGAGCGCATGGCCGAGGTCGAGAAAGGCGTCGAGGGCATCGTCGCCGACCTCGAGAAGCGCGTCAGAGAGGCCGAGGAAGCGAATCGACGTGCAGAAGCGGAAAAATCGGAGGGTGTGAAGGATGCGGAGCGGCGGCTTGCCGTCGTTCAGGTGGAGAGGGAGGTACTCGCGGAGCGGCTCAAGAAGGCAGAGGGAGCGCTCGAGAGCGGACGCGAGCTTGGCGCAGAGGTCAACGCGGCGAACGAGCGGCTTGCGCAACTCCAGGGGGAGCTGCAAAACACGCAGCGGCAGATCAAGGAGCTCGAGGACGAAGTAATGGGCGCGCACGAACGCCTGGACGAGACAGAGGCTGCATTGCATGCAGAGCGGAAGCGTACCGCAGCTTTGGAGGAAGAACTCGGTGATAAGATGGGCGAATTGTCGAACGCGGTTCACCAGACGGAGCGTCTTGAGGATGAAATCCGGAAGGCACGAGTACAGTCCAGGGAAGCGGCGGCACAGTACGAAGCGGACGCTGTTGCGGACGGCGCACGGATACAGAGCCTCGAGCGTCAGCTTGCTACCGCGCAAGAAACGGCGAATCACCTATCGGAGGAGCTCGACCAGGAACAACAAGACAATGACCGCCTTATAGAGGAAGCTGAGAGAGCATCGGAGCTTGCTCGTCAGATGGAGGCAGCACTTGAGGCAGCGGAGAAGAAGATGCTCACGGACGAACAGGAGGTTGCAACTTTGAAGGCGACAATCACCTCGCTCGAACGCGCGGCGGAGAAACAGCAGGAACGGTCGGTCTCCCAGCTCGGCCCTTCGCAGAGTGCTATCGCTCGCGACCTACAAACAGAGGTTGAGGCACTCGAGGCAGAGCTCGATGATGCCCACAAGGAGATCGCACGGCTCAGCACCGTCATTGCCCAGTCTCCTGCGCGCAAAGCCGTTGAGAAGGCCAAGGACGCGCGTCTCGAGATGCTCGAGAAAGAGAGAGAGGACCTGCTGGAGCGGCTCAAGTCCATGAAGAGCCAGAGCGGTCTTTTTGGTACTCCTGGCAAGCTGGCTAACACGAGCAACATGTCTCCAATGCACCGACAGCTGCTCAATATGTCGTTCAAGAGTCCCAAGACACCTGGCGGTCCTCTTCGAGACGTAGGTGCACTAACTCCCATCGAATGCGTAGGCTGACCATACATGCAGCTTTCTTGGCTCCAAAGCACGATGCAAGACCCATCGATGTCCCCTCTTGTCGCCGAGCTCGCGCGTCTGCAGCACGAACTAGACCTCGCCAACGCCAGTATCGACGACAAACTCGACCGTCTCGAGGACGCCGGCTTCGGTGTGGTCGATCTGACGAAAGAGCTTGAGGATGCGCGTGACCATATCGTTGCACTAGAGGACGAGATTGCACGTATGAGTCGTAAAGAGGAGCGCAGGGTCACTCGTCTGCAGCGCCTCAGGTGCACAAAATGCAGGACCAAGATTGACATGCGTGGTATGCAAAGCATGGGGGATGGAGACGAAAGGTGTGTGCTGATGATATGTCCGCGACAATCTATCGGGCCAATGTGATTGCATGCAGCTCTATCCTCGAGGCGTCAACGATGAGTCTGGGAACTGAACCGCCCACTCCTCCGACGAGGACAACAGAAGCCTTACGCACCGAGCTGAGAGAAGTCAACACACAGCTGGATTCGATGAAGAGGACCTGGGAACAGGAGCGGAAGAAGATCCTCGGCGAGAACGCTGTTCTACAAGACGCGGCCACCCGTCTAAACGTCGAAGTGCGCAATGCCAAGGACGAGATCCGCAAGTACGCAGAGGCGGAGCGGCGCGGCGAGAAGGCTCGCGCCGGTGTCGAAGGCGTAAGCTTCATCTACGTGCTGTTTCTCGGGGTCGTACTCATTGCGCGAAACAGGAACTAGAGAGAGCGAAGGCGACCATGGCTGACCTCGAAGCCGAACTCAAGGCGGAGCGCTCTCGGCTTCGGGTTCTTACTGCGGAACAAACGAAAGCTCAACGAGAAAAGGAGGCGGTCCTGCTCGACATGCGCCGTACTGAATCCGTAGGCAGCTTCTTCCCTTGCGATAATGACATGTCTAACGAATAATTGTCAGGACATGGTCGATGTGCGGGAGCAGTTGCAGCAGATCAAGCAGGAAAACCACGAGCTTGAGAAAGAGCTACGCAGTGCGTGTCGAGTTCTTGGGTTTATGGTGTATTCTGACGACACCGTGTAGACAACGCTACAGCTGATCAGAAAGCTCGCCTCATGGAAGCCAAGGTCACCGAGAACCTGGAGAACATCGAGCAGCTGCGCCAGGAGCGCTCTATGCTGGCCGCAGACCACAAAGACCTGCAACGCCGTTACGCGAAAGCTTCCGAGGTTTGTCCGGCTCGCCCACTCTTTGACACGAGGTAGCTGACGGTCACACTGCAGGAGGTTACCCGACTCAAGAGCGAATACGCCGTATCCCAGACCGCCCACGACAACCGTCGCCATGAGCTCGACATGCGCGTCCTCGAGATCGAGGACCTCCGCCATGCGCTCTCCGACCAGGCTTCGGAGCTCGAGCGAGTGGAGGCGGAGAAGGCGCGGATGGCGGCTGAGAAGGGGGACGTCGCACGCACTGTGGCAGCGCTCGAGGCCGACCTCCGCCGCGTCCGTCACGACGCCGAAGCTTTCGGGCGCGACCTCAAGGCACTCCGCGCGCAGAAGGACAAAGGGGAGGCTGAGCGCAAGGAGGAGATCGCCAAGGCCGAGCGCGCGCACAAGCAGGCGCAGGCGCAGATCCGGATCCTCAAAGAGGAACTGGACAGCCAGAAAGAGAAGGCACGCGAAGTGCGGGAACAGTGGAAGGGGCACGTCTGTGCCGCGTACGTAGAGCTTCGTGCCACGACGGGGGAACGCGGCGGCTGACGGTCTTTTAGGGATGGCACCGAGCTCGTGGCTCTCAAGCAGCAGCACAACAAGGAGTGCAAGGGTCTCATGGTGCAGATCCGCTACCTGAAGGCGAAGTACTCGCGCGAGTATGTGTTCCGCTGCGACCTCGGGTACCAGAAGCAGTATCTGCTCGTCTTGATGGCGCGCCTCGAGCGGAAGTAAGCCAGTGCTGTACTCCTCCCTGACCCTTCTTCTGACCACTGTCTTCATTCTTAGTGAAGAGAAGGTGCTTGCAGCCATCGCGCGGATAGGATACCCTGCAGTGCCATCGAAGCCTCCCGCCTCCAACTCTAAACACAAGACGCTGAAGAGCGTCGTGCAGTCCATCCTGTTCATCCACCGCTCACGGTACGTATGAATTTTCTGCTACGTTTTCGGCGAGCCTTCATCTAACCTGGCATGGCAGACGTGCCGGCGAACAGTGGCGACAGCAACGAGCCGCGAAGCCCGCCATCGAAGCAGCTCTCCAAGAAGTCAGGAAGCGTAGGGCCGTCAACGGCACCGCCGGTTCGTCGACCAAACCCACTCCATGAGCGGTGCCGTTTCCTCGTGCCGCGATGCGTTGCACTTGTATTATTATCAAACTCGCGCTACCTCCCCTCCCTCGCTCCCTTATCTTGCGACTAGTACTAATCTCGTGTAGCTGTACCGCACAGGCCATGTAATTATATCATCACCCGACGTATATCTGACCGTACAGTAGCCAACGAACCTGAGCCGATGTGATAAAGCGTGCGCTATGTGCTGGGCGGGGGTGGACGGTTCTTCGTGGCGGACGATATGACGCGGAATCCCCCCTTGGCGAAGACGTAAGACGCTCCGCTCCATATGGTGGTCCCTGCGACAATCCACCTATTTTCCGCAAGTCAATATGGCGCCCGTAGGTCGACAGTCTGGCACGTACTGTAGACCTTGGAGTGGCAGGCTGATATCCAGCGGGATTATGGGGCTGACCGTCGCCGTTCCCATCAACAGCAGTTGCAGCGCGGTGTTGACCTAGTCACCAAAGTGCCAAAGTCAGCCGAACGCCTCGTCCCTTCCACCAAGGTTGGTCGAGCGAGGACGCGGGGGAAATGAGCTGGCTACCTTGCTGATTCCCGTTGGACGGACCTCAGCCGAAGGAATCGAGAAGTCCCAATATCGCGCGAACGTTTTCTGGTGGGGGTGTGCGGGGATGGGTCACGTGATGTCGTCACGGGAAACGGCGACGCGCTCACCGGCTGGGGAAGAGACGTGTAGCGGATGTAGAACGCGGCGAGGCTGAGGAGGACGTCGCGCCCGAGTATTATTGCGGCGATGGGGACTATCGGGGTGCAATGCTGTAGAATGAGGCTGGGGCCACAGCGCCACGCGTGTGTGCTACGCACCAGGAATGAGGTCCTTCATGGCCAGCGTGATCGTCAACGTCGTCATGAGCGTCTTGTCCGCCGCGGGGTCGAGGATCGTGCCGAGGACGGAGCGCATGTTGAAGCGCCTCGCTAGGTACCCGTCGACCTTGGGACGAGCACGGTGGTTCTAGCAACGCGTCTGGGCAGGGAGCAGAGGAGGCGCGCACCCAGTCTGTCAGCCCAGCATACACCAGAAGTCCGGTTGCGAGGTAGAAGTCGTCGTTGACGATCGCCCAGCCGAGGACGGGGCACGCGGCTATGCGGGAGAGGGTGAGGAGGTTAGGCAAGGTGTAGATGTTCTCCCTGACTATCGGTGCTGCCTTCTCTTGGTTCTCATCCTTTCGTGGTGTTTGAGGGGCATTTGAGGGTGGAGAAGGCGTGTTCAGGAGTATCACATGAGCGGAAAACGAGCGAAAGTGAACGGATGTTCGTTGAGTGCAGCCGTTCGTGAAGGCGGAAAGGGCTGGGCGGAATGTCGATCTAGAGAGAGAGCCCGGAATAGATTTGAACGCAGCTCTTGCGCATACACGTGCAGCGGTGACCATTCTACACGTCTCTGGCAGTACGCAAGCCTAGACCGCGGTGTGGGGAACTCAGCGAGAGGCAGGAGGAGACAGAACAGACCAGAGAGCGAATGGGGCAATCAGCCTGGCACGTGACGTGCACGTGGCTTCCAAAAGGTAACGTGACCACCGCAGGGGTCGAACCTGCAATCTCCTGATTCGTAGTCAGACGCGATGCCATTTCGCCAGGCGGCCGTTGTGAACGGCCTTCATATTATCCATCTAAACTCCTGCGCCGTCCACTGCATCCGGAAAGATGGATGCCGTCGGCGAAAGGCAGCAAGAATTGTCTGGTACGTCTGTGCACGAGTCGTACGCCCGCCCCCGCAGCTGACGGGGTCCTCTAGCCATGAGAAGGGCCAGGCTGAGCAGGAGGTGAACAAACCGACTCGTGGACGCACTCGGATATGCCGGGGGATGGCTGCTTCGGCGTGGGACGGGTGATGTCACCAGCACGTGCTCTGAACCGCACGACTGCTTTCTGCAGATGACCGCGAGCTGGTACTATGAGTTGTAGTCGCAGCTGTGTACGGACACCACGCCTCTGCCGTGTGTCCCTCCATTCTCGCCCAAAGCATCCATGTCCCTCTTCGCCGTCTCTCTCTCCCAATGGACCCCGCCAGCAACGAAACAAGTCCAGCCGCATCCACTACCGAGGCACTCGTAGGCCCTGATACAGTCCGTCATTCTCTCATAATGTCCCCCACATCGTTCGCTTACCCTCTGCTCGTGACGAGGAGCGCACCAGACCTGATGTTCCTCGTGCACCCTGGCCTATGGTGAGCACATTCCCACCCCCGGCACACATCCGTCCCCAATCCAATACAGGGCGTGATGCGCCAAGGAAATGAGCTCTACACCGCCAAGGAAACAGAAGAGGCCTGGTCAAAAGCAGCCGCAATCGTACAGACATACAGCGACGAGCTCGTACACAGATGGAACAACGAGATCGATACCTACCTCGTCTACGTGCGCACCTCTTCAATCCCCGGTTGATAGATGTATACTGACACACGCTCTGGAACAGGCGGGTCTGTTCTCCGCCATTCTTACAGCATTCAACGTCCAGTCATACCTCCTCCTCCAGCCAACTCCTACCGCCGGACCTGATCCTACTGTCCTCCTCTTGCTGCAAATATCCTCGACCAACCCTTCTTTCGTAAACACAACTCAGCCATCCACCGCTCAGAGCACCAACGAGAACTTCCCGCCTCCGGTCCCGCGCTGGGCCGTATGGCTCAACACGCTCTGGTTCTCAGGCCTTGTCCTCAGTCTCACCTCCGCTTCCATCGGAATCATGGTCAAGCAATGGCTAAACGAGTACACCAGCGGCATCCCAGGCACATCCCTGCATGCCGCAAAGCTCCGCCAGTACCGTCTCAACAATCTCAAGCGGTGGCACGTCGAGCACATTGTCCTCATCATCCCCGTCCTCCTGCAGCTCGCCCTCGCTCTGTTCCTCGCCGGCCTCTTGGTCCTCCTCTGGAACCTCCATCACACTGTTGCCGCCGTCATCTCCACCCTCGTCGGGCTCCTTGGGATCTTCACCATCGTTGCTACGCTCCTCCCGCTCTACGACAACACCTGTGCCTATCTCACCCCCCCTACGCGGCTCATCTATGCAATTTGGCAACCCCGACGTCTCGTATACCGTCTAGTTACTTATCTCTCCTCCCTTGTCCACTCACCTGCTGGTGATAACTCGGCACATTTTCCCGAACCAGATCGCGCTCTGCAGAGCCCGTCACGGTGGAGACCCATCAAGATCTCCCAACTGGCGCACACACTCCTCCAGAAGCTACGGAAGAGTGTACCGGAGTCGTGGAGGCACCCAAAGCTGACCTGGTATGGGCGAGAGCGCGCTGAGATTACCAAACACCGCGTCGACGAGGTGTTGGGCGCCCAGATGCTCGTCGACGCGTACCGCACCACCTTGAGCCCCGATGCGATCTCAACCGCCGCGATCTCCCTTCTGCATGAGCCGTGGAACAGCTCTATGCCCACGCAATACTTCACAGCTCTACGAGAATGCGTCCGGGAGCACTTCGGGTCCGACACCGCAGACCTCTTCGCTGTGTCGAACCCACACCTTGATCTATGGGCCCTGGTGTTCCTGTCCGATAGTTTCATGCCGACGGGGCTCCAGGATGACGACGTCACCGCGTTGAAGGCATATTTGTCGCACGGCCTCCTGCAAGATGGCCTCCGTACTTCTGTCGCGGAGTGGGTGCACACCGCTCTGGACGTGTGCCTCACGCCCCCGGGCTTCCAAGACCTCCGGTTCAGAGACGAAGCGACATGCAGGATAGACTATCTATTGCAGCTCGACCCGTGCAGGTCGCCAACCGGTGAGCTGTCCTCGTCGCTCATAGTGGTAGCTATCCATTCACCATATCTCGACCTCAGCGATCACCAGGCTCTACCGCCACATCCGCACCATAAGCTCACGTCTAGACACTGCGGACCCCCCAGAGTCCCCGCAATGGCACAACATGTACCTCGGCGCCGTCCGCCGTCTGCTAGAAGACGCCTCATCAGTGCTTGCCCACTCTCCGCCCCCTGCAGAGATCGACGTCGTGCGCTTGTACGTCGCGGACACTATCTTGGACCTCACGCAGACGCTGCTCCGCTTGCTTCATGAGGACAGCGTGCACCGCGCGCTTTGGCGCATCATCAAGCCCTTCAGGCTCGAACTCGTCCTCCGTGCCCTCTCTGGCGACATCCGCGTCGTTTCCTGCATCCCCGAATACCTCGTCCCGGACCTCCTGCACGCGACTCGCCTGCTCGCGGAGTTCCCGGAGGACGTCACGCGCTACACCCCGCCCTGGGTGTGCGACGTGCGCAGCGAAGCCGCAAAGCTGGAACAACAGATAACTGCCCACTGCCCGCCCTCGCCCTCTCCCTCGCCCTCGCCGCGCCCCCGGTGACGCCGCGTCCTTCTTCTTCCCCCGCTGGACTCGACAGCGCCGTTACGCTCTCGCCCACCCCCCACCCCTCGCGGCTCTTCCCCCTCTTCCCTCTTCCCATCCCCCTCGTGCACTGACATCACGAGCATACATCCCCGCCGCCAAGCCGCCCCACCGCTCCCTCCACATTCTTTTCCTCGCCGAGGCACAAGTACGGTACACCGAAGCGCACACCTCCTCAGTCACGCGTCACCACGCCACACCACCCGCTTGCCCGCTCCGTTCCTGTGTACGCCGCGTCCACGGCATCTGCGTGGCCTGACCGCACCTTGACGCGTGACGTCTCGCGTCCTACGGAGCCCGCGCGCGACGACCATGCATGTTCTGGCCTCTGCTCTCTGAGTCTCGCGCGCAAGACCATCGTCTCGGCACGGCCCCGCCGTGCGTACACCACAAAACGATACGCGGGGGGGAGGGGAATCAAGGTGGGAGGGCAGTTAGCGGAGTTCCGGTTCAAATCACACCTGGAGAGAGAAGGCTCACCGGGCGAATTCCAGGCGCTCGGCAGCCAGCTGAGGTTCGAGGTGGTGGCTGGAGGAAATCACCAGGCTTGCACGTGGCGCACCGAATACCGGTAAATTGCACCTCGCGTCCCTCTGAGCCAGTCGAGTGCGGACTTTGCGCGCACTTCAGTGACTGCACGCCTTTCCTCGCGCTCCTGTGGACCGCTGCTACTGTCACTCTACTCGCGCTCTGTCGTCTGTACGTCAATCACAATGCCTGCGCCCCGCGCTCGTCTAGGTGCTTTCATTCGGCCGCCTCGTTCCGAGTCTTTAGCAGTCTTCTCAACACCGATTGAGCTCCCGTGTGGCCAGTATGTATGTGTGCCCACAGTCATGCTATGAGCCAGTGGACCTATGCCGCGCACCAGTGCACATGCGGTGTCTCTCAAGCCCATCGAAGGGTCCGATCACAGTGAATGGACGTTCGGGGGGCCAGCGTCGCGAGGCTGAGCAGTGGGCCAACGCTCAGTGCGCATCGGTACTTGCAGTTTGACCGACCAATGGGACTTTTCCTTCAGCACACCTACCCTTCACCTCGAGGCTGACGCAGCCCATTGTGAATGAGGAGTCGCGGCAGCACAGAGCGTACGAGGAGAGGGCCAACTTGGATATGAGGACGTCCTGCCTCCTCATTCACAAGGGTGCGGACGTGCAGTCGGTGGCAGGACAGAAGCTTGCTGAGGCGGAACAGCAGGTTGGATTGGTCAAGGAGAGAAGCCGTTGTTGGGGACAGCACCCGCTTGTCGGGCATGCTGGCCGTCCTCGGGACGTTGGCCCTCATAGTTTGTCGACCCATACTTTGGAGCGTGATGATGTAGTCATGTCATGTCCACAGTGTGAGATTGCGGAGCCGCTCAGGAAAAATGCGAATTTGGCAAAGGGCGACACAGGCTTCTGGTGTGCGGTCCATGAAGAACTGAACACCCTCTATGACGAGTTCGGCAGCTCTGACCGCTACAACAACCCTAAGTGGATTCAGTACGTACTATTTATATTGTATCTACATCAGAGACTTACATGCATACATACAACAGGTAGACCTATAACAGGGTTAAGGAAGACAGTGTGCGCTTTTCTACTGCTGGTGGTCACTTCGCTGCAGTAACTCGTGAAGAGCCCGACCGTGCCCTGGGCTCCTGTGCAGATCAAGAGAACAGGGTGTTGGAGGCTGAGGGTGCTGCAGGCAAGCCATGTACAAGATTGCAATGTGGCAGTTAGGGGAGGGGGTGCATGGCACTCCGAGCCTGCGTGTGATCGTGTTCATTGCTAGGGCCTCCGTCCTGTACATCTTGTGCTGATTCATGGTAGCGCATCTGCATCTCGCGGATGTGCGACCCAGAATACATTCCTCTTTCCAAAATGTATTTATAGGCACCAGATTGTGCTTGTTCACCTTAGTCCTGCTTATTGTCATGTCCTGTGTGCACCAAGTCTGGACCTCCGGTCGTATCTCCAGCTGGAGTCCAATAATGCTTATGATACTGACTTATCCTTATCCCCTTCCTGACACCACACTTACTTCGAACTTCCAATCCATCCCTGTCAGACTACTTTGGCCTCTCCAGGCAACTTTTACTCAACTGCCCACTCCAGTTGCTGTCTGTGCCACTTAGAATCACATATGTGTACTATTAATGCAAAGATAAACTACATGGCCAGCTTTGCAGGAACAGAGAGGACCACAAGGGTGCACTATGCCCAATTAGCATTACATGTCGCTATTTGCACCTATTGTCGCAGGATAGTATTAGCCTTCATTAACATGCATGTATACTATAATTCTCACACCCGTTCGGAATTTCTTGAAGCTTTCCAGGCACCGGAATTCGCTTCAGACTGGTCCAGACAAAGCTATCAACAATGATATAACAATAAAATGAGATCTTACAAGGGCCGCCTGGCGAAATGGCATCGCGTCTGACTACGAATCAGGAGATTGCAGGTTCGACCCCTGCGGTGGTCATTACATTTTGCATGTTGCTCCAAACAACCACTGTACGTTATTTGGTGGGGCTATCGATCACTTTGTCCCCTATATTAGGACCCACAACGACATTGTTCTTCGTACGCTCACACAGGTACCTCAGGAGAAGCAAGACATAACAAGTACCAGGTGAGACTCGGTGTATATGTTACAAAGGTTTGAGACTGACATGACGCATACGGCTATGTAGAGGAGCAGAGTATCGTTATATGTACAGATCGACAGCAAGCGAGAGGGCGGAAGGAATATACTATGCTACAGTACTACTTGGGTGCAGAAGCCAGGGGGCGCAGGATATATATACACAGTAGATCGAGTTGCGAGAGATGACTTCAAAGCAAGACACCAAAACGTACAAAAGCGGTCCAGGCCGACAGAGACGGGTCGTGAGTCAGTCAACCCCGGCGTTGAGTCTCGCGGCAGAGAACTGTTTTTTCAAGACGATCAACGGGTTGCGAACGGCCTTCCTGACAGCGAGCGCGAGCTCCTGCGAGGTTCGTCCGGCGAACGTCAGCGAACACACGGGGAGAAGACGTCTGCTGCAGTCCGCACCACGGCTAATGTAGCAAGCGTGCGCTGCGTCCCCCGGCCCAGGTCCCCAGGATGCAACGCTCGCTCGAGGTTCGCGACGTCCTCCTGGCTGCCGGTTTCCGCCCCGTCGGTCCTGTCCTCCACCGCCGCCTGAACGCCGCCGTCAGCGTTCGCCCTTCATCGTGCGTGCTGCACGCACGCCCGCGGCACTCACCGGCACCAACACCCAGCCGTCGCGGGTCTCTTCATCCGAGTACCCGTGATTGTCCGCCGAAGTCTACGGGCGATGTTGCATATATTTTGAACACCGGCCCCGGATGCAGACCGCCGAACCGGACGATGAGCAGAAAAAAAACTTACCATCAACAGGTACGCCGCGCGGGCCGAACGGCGCTGAGCACAAGGGTACGGATGAAAACGGCGTGTGTAGCTTTCACGGTAGGAGGGGAGACGCGACGAGACCATGGCTGGCAGCTGGGAGGGGACGGGGTGAGAGGCAGGGCTGAGAGCCAGCGTTGGCAAGCTCAAGCCGCCTAGGGGCGTTTCACCCGCTTCGGAGCGCCGCAGGCCACTCTCTAGCAAAGCTAGGACGTTAGAGATAAGGCTTGGGGCGGGCACGGGAAAATCAGCGACTGTTCGAAGAAAATTTCCCTTGAGCGCAGCCGGATAGACGCGTTTTTGCGCTAAGAGTCCCAGGCGATTGACGGGAAGACGCAGAAAGCGATGGGGAGCGGGCGGAGAGAGAGAGAGCGAGACGGTCACTACGAAGACGTAAGAGAGAAAATTGCGCGACGGGAAGAGACGTTCGGCGTAGGAGTGATTGAGGATGATCAGAGGATACCGCTCGCAAAGGCCGCGCTCCCCGGTGAGCGCGCAGGTCGCAGTTGAGCCCCGCTGCACGACGCGGACGTGGCACGCACTCCATCGGTGGCCGATATGTTACATCTCTTCCTTCCGCGCTGTGATGTCTGCCGTCTTCGGGGATACCTAGCACTGCTTTCACACTGCATGCCAAACAGCTTCGCGGACACACCACAAAAGGCCACACTAAATCACGCGAGATTTCTTGCTCCTCGGGCCTGTCTTCGGGGCCGTGGTAGGGCAGCTTCGAGTCAAGCCGGATCCTTGAGTTCGCCGCCAATGGGCAGGTTGCAGGGAAGTCCGGGGGTAGTCGCACGAAGCAGGCACCTTACCACTCCTAGCCGAACTGCCTTGAGCAATCACGACACTCCAACACCCTAGAATTCACGAAAACTGCGGGGGCTACCCTAAAAACGAGCCCGCGATAAGGGAGAAACAGGTGTAGAGGTGCGTTGTAGCCTATGCTCGCGTCCAGCATCCTTCTTGACTCCTAGACCGATAAAAGCGTGTCAGCGTTGGGCACAATGGGACTGGGCACAACCACACTAAAGCGGAACAAGGGGATACACGAATGCCCTAGCATGGGATGCAGACTCGTTCTCGCAGCCATCGCATACACCCCTGAGGAATGAATGTGAGTCGGGTTGCTATCCTCACTATTGCACGTATGCTATTCATACAAACTTGGTCGGCCAAACTTGCAAGACGTTTGCGAGGGAGACGGCGCTTCGTCGAGCGCCGTGACTGGACGTCACGGTCGCTACCTGAGCGAACAAATCGAGGCAGGATGTTTCTCCTTGCGCAAGTCACGGCAGTCAACTTACTACGAGTTTCTGCAGCGCGTATGGCTGCCTGAAAAATATTCCGAGTGTTGAGGGATGCACATGCGGGTGCCAGTGTGCGCGGTGCTCCCCACGGGCCGCCCGCACCCGCATCCTCGACATATGCCTCTTGAATGTGAACGCAACGTTCACCGTGGAGTGTCATTGATACCTATGCGTAAGGACATGCATGGCATCTCTCCCGTGCATATGTGGTAAAGTACACACCGTGAAGCATTCCGCTGCGCCTCCCCCACCTCCTTTCTGGCTACAGCAACACGGCCAGACACCCCTGTGGACGACATATCATCCTCCGAAAGAGGGGTGCGGGGGTCCGATGAGCGGGCACGAAGCCGCGGGATGGGCGAGCGTCGCAGAGTTGGCGTTCTGCATTCTGCGGGACGAGCGTCCCCTATGAAGGACAAACCTCGGGAGTTTGCCAAGCAATAAGTGATGCACACGGTCTTTCAGTGGAGAACGAGTCAACCGCTGCAAGCAATGGTAGCTCCCCGTTCTTGGGCTGGTCGACAGACTAGCCACGCCTTCACGGAGCATGGGGTGTGGAGTGCGGGACAGATTCGTCGAGGTGAGCACACCTGAGGTCACATCCGAACTATTTTGACGCCAAGCTGATCCTGAATCCACGGCCCCAGGCCATAGCTAGCGGTCAAAAAGGAGCGAAGCAGGCGTGGATCTCGTAGCTTGTGCTTGTCGGAGAGCTGAGCTGCTGGTGGTGTGTTACCGATGGGATTTGTTTCGTGCCACGCGCAGCGGTCGGCTTATCCCGGCATCACTTCCTCCTGAAAGCGGGCTTTCGGGACCTCAACGCGTCACAGCTCACGGTGGCGGTACCGTAACTCGAGTAAGCGGACCACACGGGCCTCTGGGATAGCTTCAAGGTGCGAGACATGCACCTCTCTGTTTTCAAACATGGCACAGGAATGGCTACCCCACATGCGATTTTTTCCCCCTCGAAGCTCGAGTCGAGAATGCTACGTGGAAGTATGCGCGGCTCAGCGAGAACGCTCATCATCAAGTTCCTACCTTGCGATATCGCCCGAGCCACAACGTATCTATAATCTCTCACAACGATTCTCTCGAGTCACCCCAGACGTAAGCAGCACGCTCAGTACGTATTTGCATCGGGCCTATCTCATCCACCGCCCGATCGATCCAGACTCACCTGTGCCGCCGGCACTGTGCAATCTTCAAGCTTGACACATCCCTACGATGGTGCACGAGTCGGAGAAGGTTGTGCGCCGCCACGCCGAGATGCTCGGGTATACCTCGATCGCAGGGGCGATTGGACACGATAGCACGACTGAGACTCGTTCTGCAGCAGAGCAGTGTTGCGGTGCTGCTTCCTCTACACACACACAAAAGTCGTACTCTTCAGGTCTGCGGTTTCGCGGACACACCAGCGTAGGACTTTGGCCATGGGACAAACGATTCACAAGCGCGCCTGGAGCGCCAGTGGCAGATCTGAACGCGCGCTGGTGCGCCCGGTGGACAATCGACCACCGTTGCAGCAGCCTCTGGTGCCCCGTCATAATCCCATCAACCGTGGCGTCGACAATGACATGCGAGATTTCTTAGCGCTTAGCACCCAATTTACACTACAGCTACATAGGAACCCAGCCCCCAGTCGATCGTCCATGGTCTCCGTTTTCGGCCTGAAGAAAAAATCAGACATCGATGGCGGGCCCGAAGCTGACGCCGACGGTCCCCGCAAGCTCCGGAAAATCCAAGCGCATTGGTCTGGGACTGTATCCGAATCGGGGGCTCGCGCGCCCGAGCGTCGGGGCAACCCCCCCCCCCCTCCGGTTGAATCCAACGCGCGCGGCGGCCCAGGTTGGTCCAAGGCAGCTCGAGCGCAGGCCGCTGGCGGGCGGCGGATGCATTTTTTTTCGTCGTTTTGCGCAGCAGCGCTCGGAGGGCGGCGTTCTCGGCCAGCGCTGGAGGCGCACCGTTGCTCGATCGGGGAGCGAGTTCCGGCGGGCCTGACTTGCACATCGAGCGATCTATTAGCTGCTCGCAAAGTCGCAAAAAGACCGGAGCTCGGGCGGCGGGCGCGAGCCTGGCGCGGCGATTAACTTGAGATGCTGAGAGATGGCAGCAGAGGCTTCGGCTCGGAATAAACATGGCAACTTTGGAGACGATCGAGATTGCAGATTGGCGCAGGGTTTAGCATGTGATAAGGAACGAGAAGTACGGCGGGGGGCGCGCGCGTTTTGGGAAAGCCCGTCTGGACCTGAGAGACGCGAACCGTACCGTATCGGATGTAGCCGAAGCGCGCGGGCTTCAGAGCTTCATGCTTCGCGGTTCGTGAGCTTGTGTGCTCTGCATCACTTGCTGGTGCGTTACGTGCCGCGCAAATGCAGGTGATCGTCCCCGGGGATGCAGCGAGCGTGTCAGATGAGCGAGACGATGCTCGGAGAAATCCAAACCGGCGGGCGCGTAGCTGTGCCGTACGTGCTTGCTTAATAGGGCAGGAAGGGGCGGGGGACGGGGACGGGGACGGAAGACGAGCGGGCTCGGATGATGGCACGGCTGCGTGCTGCAGGAACACCTGCATGTGGCCGCCTCTGAGACTTTGAGACGGATATCCGGGTCGATGGAGCGCTGATTGTATTCTTGGCATGCCATTGCCATCGCGGCGACACGGAGCACAATCCACAAGGGCCCTGCAGCGGCTGTGGTTGGCGGGCGGACGGGTCCTGGCTCGTCGGACTCGACTCACGACAGCCGTGCGGGGGCGTTCAATGCGCGATGATGACATGGCATGATTCACGCGCCGCCCTGTGCTGCGAGCATTGCTGAGAAGCATAGCCGTCGGTTCGCGGAGCTAGAGGGCGCGGAGGGGGGTCACATGAGAGAGAGAGAGAGAGAGAGAGAAACGGCTCGAAAGGGGAAACACTAGTTTGGTGGCTGGACGGGTGAGAGGTCGCTCGGAACATGCGTCTTCGCTGCTCGGCCGGCGTGGACAGGGCAACGGAGCTAATTGTGGCCTGTACGGGGGGGCGCAAGGGCGGAGGTCAAGTGACGTTGGGCGCAGCAGCGCCGGGGTCGAACATGAGAATGCGAAACGAGGTGTAAAACGAGCTCGCGCCGAGGCTCTGCAGGGGAGACAGGGTGGGTGCCACGGAGCGGGCGATGGTGATCATGGGCCTGGCATGCCCCGCATTGATAGACCAGACCGGCTGGGGGGAGGGGGGGGAGACACCGCCTGGATGATTTTACGACATCGAGCGACCTGCGCAGGCGGGGATCCGGGGAAGCGCCGGGCAGGGGCGCACCGGCGGCAGGACACACGAGGCGGATATCTGCGAATGACGGCAGTGCGCCGTGCAGGGAGCAGGTGGGTCTGGTGACGGAAGGTGTGGTGGGCAGTGGCTGGGATGGGTGGACGAGATCGAATTCATGTGGACAAGGGCCGGGAGGCTGGGAGTGCGCGAGGAAAGCGGTGGGAATGCAGCGCGGGCGTGATGGACAGTCCTCGGAAGATCCAGAGGTCCGTCCGGTCCGCACCTGGGAGGTCCGGGTGGGTGTCTGCGCGGACGAGGGGTGCAAAATAGAGAGAGAAAACCATCGATCGAGGGGTGCGCATGAAGGATGAGTCGGGCAGGAGGATCGATGGCCAAGGGCTCTGGCCTCGAGCGGCGGGCGGCGGGCGGTGGGCGGGGGTGTGCGGTCGCTGGGGACGGTGTGGTGGGCGAGGGGCGGGCGGGAAGAAGGAAGAGGCGGGTGAGAGAGAGGCACGTGGCCAGATGGGCCATCGGGAGGGAGCGGGCTTTCTTTTCCTTGGGCAGAGTCTGAGCAGCAGCAGCGCTGCCATCACCGCCAACGCTTTCTCTTCGTTCTTCTCAACTGCACTCACCCGCCCCAGATGGCGTCCCGCTTCTAATCCCACCCCGCTCACACCCCCGCCCTCCACCCGCTCGTCTGCACGCCCAGTGCGTCGTCGACGGCGCACACGCACCCCCTCCTGGTCACCAGGTCCCCTCGCCTCTGTAGTCTTCCGGATCCTCGCACCCGACTCACCGTCGGCACTCCCTTCGCCTTTTCCCCTTCCTCTTACACATCTCGCCCTCTCTCTCCTGTCCACCGTGGCGACCACGACGACCATGCCCATTCCTGCCACCCTCACCAGCTATCTCCCCGTCCTCCTCGTTTCCGTCACTCACAATGCCGCGCCTGACGACTCTTCCTTCGACACCCAGCCAGAGGGCCAGGTCGACTACCTCTCCCACGACTGGAAGGAGGAGGACGTATGGCGGTCCTGGCGCAGCATGACCCGTCAGAAGAATGCAATCGCAAACGGCATGCGTCTCGAGAACGCGAGTTGGCGCACTTGGTGGAAGCAGAGAAACAAGCTCAAGACAATCAGCCCCGAGACCCTCAATTGGTGTGTTTTATGCCTCCTCTTCTTTTTAATCTCTCGTATCGCACTCCCAAACATGAGGGCTTCGCATGAACGAGATAGAACTCCTCGTGCTTAGGAGACCGTGATACCGCGTTTTTCCTGCCTGCCTCTAACCTTCTCCCGCAGGCTCAAGGACTCCGACGTGACCTGGCTCTACGGCCCCCTCCATGTCGGTCACGATTGGACAGATTACACGACCAAGAAGGTGTCCAAGCTCAACGCTAGTCATCGAAAAACTAGCACCGACGCCCTTCCTGGTCCTTACAAGACCCACGCCGAGATCCAGGCCGCGCTGCGCAATGTCCATCCTGCACCCGTCCCCAAGAAGCCTATATTGAAGCGTCGTAGTATCAGCCAGCTCCTTTCTCTTCCCGCAAGCCCCTTCTTCCATCACCTTGATAGCGACGACGAATTTGAGGAGCGGGATGAAGCATCAAGCTCGGCTCCCACACGCCCCCCACGCCCGCCACTCATGCACACCAAGAGCGATACGAACATCAGCGTCCGCGGCCGCCCGTTCCGCAAGAACTCGCCCCCCCGTATCGTTGCCGAAGACGGTACCGCTCCCCCTGTTGCCCAACTAGCGACGACGAGCAGCGAGGCATCTGGTTCAACCGGCAGCGATCAAGACCTGAGCGGCAGTTCCAGTGTTGGCGCGGACGGTTCCCACGGTGGAAAGAAGAAGCACATCAGCTTCAACACGTTTGTGGAACAGTGCATTGCGATTGAGAAGCCCAAACTTAAGCGCACATCCACTGGCCCTACGCGCGATGGTCGTGCCTTTGATGCGTACGATGATGGGTGAGTGGCACAGCGCTCGGTGATGTGATAAGGGCGATTCTCATGTCCATATGCTAGGTACGATTCTGAACTCGGCTACGACGGTGAATACGAGGCACCCGTCTCGTATTACGGTCCGGGTTCAGATTCCGATGATGACGATGACGACGTTCTCGAAATGAGGACGGCTTCAAGTCGCTCGCGCTCATCCTCCTTCTCGCGAAGTTCCCCGTTCGCGACATCGTTCACCAGCGATGCCTCGACCATGCGGCCTCGTCCACCCATGGTTCGGCGCGCGTCCACCGACCGTGAACACGTCACCATCGCGCCGATGCCACCCACATTACTGAAGAGTACGGGCGTGGGTAACCAACTAGGCACCCTCCTTGAAGGTCGGGCGTTGGAATCGCCGAAAGAAGTCGACCTGGTCTATGTTCCTCCGGCCAGTTATAGTCTTCCCGGCACACCAAATCTCGGTAGCAATGAGGACGTCTACCACCACCGCGAGTCCTACTTCAGCATAGGCACCTCTTCACCGTACCCACGTTCCCCGCTCGTACGGTCCCCGGTCCCCGGATCCTCCCCCCGTATACCGAGCGTTGGTCTGCCGTCCGACCTCCCTACAGGCGCGCCATTATTGCAACGTTCGGATTCGGGAAGTCTATACAGTGCCCATTCGATCGTCGGCTCGCCAATGCAGATCGACGACATCACACACGCTCCCCTCGAGGATGCATACGACTACTTCGGTGGCCCGGACCTGGGGGAGGACTTCAGTCACCCGCAGCCGCAGGTACAACGGAGACGCAATCGTGTTGAGGTTCGGGATGACGACGAGGACGGAATCATACGATTCGCAGAAGGCGGTGCGTCCAGCGTTACGATGGGACGGAGTAACAGTGCTCCCTGGCATTCGACCACATCACCCAACTCTGGAGGCAATGAAATGCCAGTTGTCGTGGTGAACGAGGCCAGCGGCTCAGTCGAGGAGCGACAGGAACTGTCTCGTGAAAGCAGTCCGGATGGTCGCACACCGCGCGGAACATCGGAACAAGATGCCGTCTCCCCGCCAACCGTCTCTTTGCCTTCAACGCCCGCTGTGCCCGTTCCCGTCCCCCGCGTCAGCCCACAATCCAATCTCATCTCCTCGATATCCACGTCGCATTCAATACCCTCCTCCATGCCTGGGTCCGCGCCCTGCGACCCAGCGCTCCTATCTCCGGCGGACGCGCCCCCAATGCGCGGGCGCACGCCACATTCCCCGAGCGTGAGCGGCAGCACAACGACAGGCTCGTCATCGTATTCGCACTCGACAGACTCGCGCAGCGCGTCCAGCTCGCGCGGCCGCTCTTCCACTCGCACATCGTCCTTCTCAGACCGCGAGCGCTCCAGCAGCCGCAGCCGCAGCCGCGGTACGAGCTCGCCCATGGGCAGCATCTCGCCCACCGGTAGCGCAGTTGGCATCGGGAGCGGGAGCGCGTACGTGGCCGGACGGTGTCGCGACCGCGGCGACCGTGACCAGCAGCAGCGCAGCCGGCGCCGGGGCGGCGAGGACGAGCGTGGGCGGGAGCGCGCGGGGAGGAGGCTGGGCGACAGCCTTAGCCCTCCCAATGGGGTTGGCTCCCCGTCACGCGCCGGCGAGAGCAGCGAGGGCACGTACTATCCGTCGTACTCGCCAGTGCTCTCCGACATCCCGGAGAAGATGGTGCGTGTGCCATCGCCGCCGTCGTCCGTGTCAGGATCGTCGACCGAGACGGCGAGCGTGTCCACTGTGGGCCCGAGCCATGCGCAGCAGCAGCAGCAGCAGGCGAGGGAGGCGTCCGAGCTTGCGACGCGCTCGCCTGAGCTTCCTGCGGCTGCGCCGAAGCTCCCATCAGCCGCCGCTGCAGCTGCGATACCATCGCCAATCCCGGAAGAGGAGGAGGAGGAACAGCGGCGGTCGAGGCAGCCTACACCGGCCAACTCACCTGTCGCGGCGTTCAGGATTCAGGTGCCCCCAGCACAGAAGGCGGAGCCAGTATCGTCGCCCGTCTCCGCGTCGCACGACCCATTGGTCTCCCCGACGGGATTGCAGAATACCACGACGAAGGTAGCCCCCTCCTCTCCGATTTTGGACGCGCCGAAGTCTCCCGACAGTGGCGCGTCGCGGCATCCGTCGCGGGCGCAACGGGTATCGATAGACGGTATGCAGGAGCAGGCGGGGACGCTCGTGAACCGGGCGGCGGAGATCGTGCAGTCTGCGCGTGGGTTCCTGGGGTCAATATGGAACTCCTCTGCTTGATCGGTCTCCGCGTCCTCGACCTTCCATTCGCCTCCCAACCTCACTCCCGCCCCTCCCATACACGGCTGCCATGACGCATTGCATAATCCGCTGTGCTCCCCTTGTACCATCCCCATCCCCCTCATGTCTGTCTCTGCCTATCTGTCTCACCTCACGATTTCCCGACACCTCTCAAGTTATTATTCGAATATGCGTATGGCAGCTGTTTATCAAGTCTCTCGGTTCTCCTGCACCATGCTTATACTTACCCCCGCCTTCTTGCGCTTAATTCCGCCGCTTGGCGCTCTTGTCTTGTCCTGCCCATCCAATGTCGGTCCCCGTCCCGCTGCAATCAAGAGTTCCGCCTCTCCGCGTTCACTTGCATCATGCACTTGCGGCCCCGCATTGCATCCTGTTGTTTTCTTGGACCTTTCCGTTATCATCTCGTCTCCCACACCCACTGTCTCTTCTCCACGTGCTCGCGTTCATCAACCGCTCCCCCTCTCCTCTCCTGGTCTGGCCCGGTGTTGTTCTGCGTCGTGTAGCCGTACTCCAGTGTCCCCATCCCTCCCTCATCCTCATCACTCACGTCTCCCACCCACATTGAGATATACAGTCACAGACACATCATGATCTTCTCACGTTTGGTCTCGGTTTTCAAGTTTCGACCTCCATTTCCCCTCGGCGGAGGAGCAGCAGGCCAGGCGTCCGACGCGCTCCCTCGCCTTCTCGCACCCTCCCCATGTTGGGACCCCGCACCCGCACCCCCGTATACTATCGTACGTACTGTAGCGCGCGCCGAATTCGAATCCGCGCAGTAGTTGCTTGTGGTGGCGTCGTGGCACGGACAGGCATCCCCTCTTCTCTCCCTCCCTCCCTCCCTCCCGTATCGTTGGGACGTCTTTTTTATATCGTACACCCTCCCCCCCGGCACCATTATCGCCGTCCCCTCCTCCCCACATGTCGCCTTCCCCGTGCACAGTCCTGCGTGTATCTGCATAGGCCTCATCCCCGTCCTACCTCGTCCTCCCGGCCCCGGCCCCGGCCCCGCGCGCGCGGCGCCATCATCGAGCTCCCGACCCAGTCCAGTGTCCTTCGAGCTCCATTCCCCAACCTCTCTCTCTCTCTCTCTCTCTGTCTCTCTCCTCTCTCACGCACGCGCGCCCTTCACGCTCTGCACGGGCCTCGGTTGTTTTATAGATGTACTTTTGGTGTATATACTCTACCGGCCGCTGAAAGCTTATCTTCTTCACCTTTTCTCAAGCTCTGGATCGTGCGTGTGTGTGCGTGTGCGTGCGCGCGCGTGCGAGTACTAATAGTTTGCGGTACTTGAGCTCCGTCGGTCGGGGTGGGTGCTTGCCCCGAGTTCGGACAAGGCCGGGAGAGATTTTTGGAGTGGACCGTCGCGTCTTTGGTCGGATGAGGTGCGCTCATACAGCGCTTTCAGAAAGTGGGGATGAGAGTGAGCTTTCTTTTTCCCCGACGTGCATCATTATGTATAAGTGGTATTATGGCCTCCGACGAGCCAGTCTTTCTGACTTTGGCGCCCATATGCTCTCTACCTGTTTCATCGGCCACGGTAACAATGAGGCTACGACCTTCGAGGAAGATGCTCTGTGCCTTGTACACGCCAGAGAAAAAAGAACGTTCTCATCCCCCTTTTGAAAGCGCTGTGCCGTTGGCTTTCTCGTTCAAACTCAAGTGGTTCACGGACTCCTGCTGGGCGAGTACCAGTTGCATATCTGGTGGAGAAACTTCCGGATGACTGCAAGGACCTCAAGCGGCCTTTCTGCCACGCAGCCCACCGCCCACCGGGTGGTTCTTCGTGGGTGTGGACGAGTACGTCAGATTCGGTCACGCTGGAAGGCTTGCAGCAGGACCGTGGGAGGTGCGGTTTCTACCAAGCTGCGGTAGCCGTTGCCGTTTGAGAGGACGGTAGTGCTTGCCACTGACCCGAAAAAAGGCCCGGACATCTCGCTTTCGCTCAATCTCGACGCCCGCTAGAGGCGACTGACTGGTAAGTGCGGTGTGAGCCTGGGGGCTGTATGCCGCTAGCAAGTACCCATTTTCAGGCCACAGGCCCATCTGATATCTACACGCATCACTGGACCTGATCTGCGGCCCGTGGTTGGAGTGACATCCAAGATGTCTACTGTCGACGCACAGCGTAAGCTCTCATGTCTGGAACTGTTGGACCTACGAATGCTGAGAATACAAGCAGCCAACGAAGAACCTGTCAAGACACGGGCGGCGGAGGCGCCATTTGACAGGGACGATGCCGACCTCATCGTTCGTTCGAGCGACAAGGTCGACTTCCGCGTCCATCGACTCATCCTGTCGCTGGCCTCCTCCCTTTTTTCTAGCATGCTATCGCTCCCCCAGCCCCCGGGGACAGTTCCCGAAAAGCCCGTGGTCGACGTGCTCGAGGACGGTACCGTCATGGATGCGTTCTTGCGGGTGCTCTATCCCATCCCGGATCCAGAGGTACACTCGCTTTCGTCGATTAACCAGGTGCTCGCGGCCGGCATGAAGTATGACGCGCCCGCAGTCGTGGCATCAATGAGGCGTGCCCTGACCCAGCCGCGCATCATGGAGGACAACCCCCTGCGGGTATTCGCCATTGCGTGCTACTACGGGATGGAGCAGGAGGCTAAGGCGGCGGCGGAGAAGGCCGTTATCAACAACCGCGTGGCGGGGAGGATCTGCGCCGAGCTTAACGACATCCCGGCGGGTGCGTACCACCGCCTTCTCAAGCTCAACAACACCCGCAAGACGACCAAGTCCAAAGCGTCCGGGATCAACCGCGTCACGGTGGACTTTACCGACATCGGGCCCTTCTGCGAGCCCCCGAAGCGCGCGAGCGCACCGAGTGTCAGAAAGCCCATCGCGTCCGTCGAGGCACCGTTCGATTCTCCCGGCGCGGACGTGATCCTGCGAAGCTGCGACTTTGTCGATTTCCGTGTGCATCGCGCCATCATATCCACCGCCTCACCCGTCATGCTCGAGAAGGTCCGGAGCGAAACCGACGAGAGCATGCTCGTGCCGGTGTACGTCATGGACGAGGACAGTGTGGTGGTGGATGCCCTCCTGCGCATGTGCTACCCGGTTGCCCATACCCAGCCAGCCGATCTCGACTTGCTTCTCGATGTTCTCTCTGCTAGCCGCAAGTACGAGCTCAAGAAAGCGGAACAGATCGTACGGGCGTTCTGGCCCGTGATGCTCGCGTCGGATCCGCTGCGCCTCTATCTGGCCGCTGCGCGGCACGGATGGGGGGCGGAGGCACGTATGTGTGCGGACGAACTCATCAGGAGGCACAACATCCCCGCAGTCAATGCGTTATATCATCCGGACATGGAGACCACCTCGAACCGCTGGTACCGGCACCTTTTGTTCTATTTGGATGAGCTGTCCAAGGCTGCGACAGGGCTCGGTCATACCTTGGTGCTTCGCGAGAAAGCTACTGATTTGCCATGCGTGACTCATGGATCTCGCTCCAATGGTAGCCCAACCGAGTGCGTCAATCGGTACCCTGCTTTGATATCGACTTCGACTCCCCCATCATGGCTTGTCCCCGCCTTCGCTTCAATCACTGCGGCCTTGAAGGAGACTCCCAGCGGGTCCGTGCTGGGGGCGAACTCCGCTGTTGCAAAAGCTTTCCTTACCACTGTTGCGGCCGACACGCCGCCATGTTCCTCTGCAAGCCAACCTCAGAACGTGTTCGGGGGTACGGCTAGCAGTCATAACAAGTGCACGGCTTCCACCACCGTGCCATGGGCGTGCACCTTTCTCCAGCAGTACGCTGAGAAAGTCGATGAGGCCGTGCGCAAGGTGAGTATAGCCCGTTTTTATTGTTCCGGAGCCGGAGATTGAGTTGGCGCATCTGTAGGTCCAGTTTACTCTCCCGACTGCATGAGCTTGAGATCCGCGTGACATTGATCCGGCTTCGGTCGTCCCACAAAACGGTCGGCATAGTTTGGCGACGTTAAGCATCTTGGTACCTCACTTGGATCGGCGAATGTTCCGAAGTTTGTACCTTCCATACATTCCATCTCGCTACCGGAACATGGCCTCCACTCATACTAGGTAGCATACTGCGATGTTTCCCTGTATGATGACGCGTTGGCGATTGGTAATCATTTGCAGGTCTGGTGAAAGGTCTAGAGGTAGCCCTTACTGATGCACGGGTATTTAGTATGAAGTACTTAGCTACTAGGTGTTCTGCAACATAGTAGCAAGAAGATCGATCTAGCGGTAAATCATTCATAGGCATCCACTTTGATATAGTGGCCACAGCATGAGCGCTCGGGATGATCGCCGCTTGCAATCGCAGCCGGTGGCTGCAAGTACTCTCGCTGCGCTTTCCCGTTCACGCCCTCTCAGCCGCCAGGCTCTGCAGGACAGCATATTCTACGGCCGTCTATCCTCTTTGTCCTTCTTCAACCTCGTCACAGCGTCCTAGGAGCTTCCGCAAATCTCGAGTGGCTTCTGCAAACCAATATCCTCGACTCCAGTGGGAGCATACACAATGTCAACGACTTCTCAAGATGAACCACTCAGTGATGCTCTGCGCAATGTGCGCATAGACGACCCGACGCTAGGAAACCCCGGGCACAATCCATGGCAGGAGCCTCATGAAACGACAAATTCTTCGGAACACATACTCCATACCCCGGAAGCGGCGTACTTAGATTCCCATACTATACCAGGCATCGCTGCAAAACCCATGACGCCCTCTGCGAAAGCGGATATCCTACTCGAGTTTGATCCTTTAGCGAGTGCCGCAGGTCAGGAATCACAGTTAGCCTGGTCAAGCTCAACTGGTCATCCGCCACCACCCCCACCTCGCCCGATCGAAGTCGAAAGCGAAGTGCCGGCTAGCTCAGGTCCTCAGAACAAACTACCGGCAAGTCCTGCACCTTCCACCCCTAATACGCCCTCCACTCCGAACCGCCCCTCGTCACCCATACCCACGTTTCCTGCCCTTGCCGCACTCGCTCGGACTTTCGCAATCCCGCTCACATCCCGAGGACAACGACCTCGCTCGCTAGATACGGCCACAGCCGTCCCGTCCCCCGCTACCATCTCCTCGTTTGCGAAGCAACAGGATGCTCCACCAGAATCGCGTCGGTCCGATGACCACGCGAGCGGAAGCAGGGACATGGCGATGAGCGGCGGTAGCGGACGCAGTACCCCGTCCGGCAAAGGCAAGGACCAGGAGCCACCGTCGTTCGACTTCCAGAAGTTCCTGGACCAGATGAAGGCAAAGGGCGCGGAGCCTGTGGCAAAGTACCTACGGTCGTATGTCAGTGCACCCCCGATTCATCCGGAAGGTATTGACGGCTGTGCAGGTTTCTGAGCAACTTTGCCAAACGCACGTTCACGGTCAACGACCAGGTGAAACTGATCAACGACTTTTTGGGCGTAAGTTTGGCAAAGCTGTTCATTGGCTTATGGGTGCTGATTTACATGTCAGTTCATCTCAACGCGAATGCGAGAAAGCGAAGTGTGGCGGAATGCATCGGACGCCGAATTCGACAACGCGATGGAGGGCATGGAGAAGCTCGTGATGAACAGGTTATACGAGTTGTGAGTGTTGACAAGAATACATCGCGGGTGCATTTTGCCGATAATCTCCCAGTACGTTTACACCTCAGGTTGCGAAGGCAGTACCTCCGCGACCCGTGACTGCGGATGATCTCGAACGAGATCGCGTTCTTTCTCAACGCATAGCTTTATTCAAGTGGATAGAGCCAAATCATCTAGACGTCCCGGAAGGTGAAGGAAGCGAGGGCTTTCTGATGTTTGCTCAGCAGGGTTTGCAATTTGATCTTTGTCTTCTATCTATGGTACTCATGCATGTCACGAGCGCAGAACTCCTCAAGATCAACCACTACAAAGCACCGCGTGACAAATTGATATGCGTCTTGAACTGTTGCAAGGTCATCTTTGGTTCGCCTCAGCTTGTCTGAACTTGGTGTATATGCTGACACTTTGTTGACAGGGCTAATACGGCATTTACACAAAGATGAGAGCGCGGATACGTTTGTGCCCATTTTGATCTACGTGGTCCTCAAAGCGAATCCACCACATCTCCTGTCGAACGTCGAGTGAGCTAAGATAAGATATCTAGGCTCATAGCATTTGACCAACGGTATTTAGATTTATCAATCGCTTTCGCAATCCTGCCAAGTTGCAGAGTGAGGCAGGATACTACTTGTCCAGTCTGGTGAGCACTGCGCTTTTGCTATATACGATGTGTACTTAACGTTGCACAGATGGGTGCCGTCTCGTTCATCGAGACCATGGATCATACGTCTCTTTCACACATAACACAGGAAGAATTTGAGAGGTCAGTTATGATGTCGAGCTCTTTGTAACGATGTTGATGTGAGTCGCAGGAACGTCGAGGACGCGATACAGTCACTCCCGAGCACCGGCACCCAAACCCCAGAACGGAATTTCACGGCAGGACCCCAACCAACTGGTATAGCTACACCGCCACGGTTTGTCTCCGCGCCAGCGTCCCACACAGGCGAAGAGTCTGCGCAACCCCTATCTCTCCCGACACCTGGACAGACGCTTGGGGAAGATGCGCGGCGCTTTCTGCAGAAGACGGGTGACGCCGTCTCTAAGCCGCTCAGTGCGATCAGTCGAATATTCAACGAGGTCCTTGACGGTGCCGAAGACACTCTGTCTTACCTACCTGGGCCCTTCGCGCCTCCAGAATTAGGCAGAGAACAGCAGCAGCAACACCAACACCACCCACAACAACAACAAATGTACGCCCAGGACGGACATTCCGCATATCCCCAGGGATACCCGCAGACACCCTTGGGTGCTGGTGCAGAGTCTCAATCGTATCAACCACCTCTCCAGACGCCGTACAAGCCGCGCGTCCGGCGAGGCTCCCCGCAGCCGTCGCCGCATGGTTCTATCCGGTCTGCATCGTCCGCACACTTCCCCCTGCTCCCCCCAGACGACTCCCCGACGCGTGCACGCGCGCACAGCGTCGGGCCGTACACGAACCAGGCGCTCGCGATCGGCCCCTCGCAGCAGGCTGGCGCGCTCCAGCCCCCGAGGCTGTATTCTCTCGCGCAAGGTGAGCGTGAGCTGCACGCGCCTTCGCCGCACGTCTCGCGGACGCCGACCCCTGCGCTGGACCTCGCGGGGCTGCAGGAGGAGATTGATCGCGCACACGAGAAGGCGGCGGTGGCGGCGCGGGAGACGCTCCGGCAGATCTTCCCGACGACGGACGTGGAGGTCGTGGAGTGGGTGCTGGAGGCAAATGAGGGCGATCTGGGAAAGAGTATAGAGGCGCTATTGGAGATGAGCAGCGCGACGTAGGTTGGTAGCTAGTCGCTTAGGGGCGTCGCTGCAATCACAGGAGGTAAACACACGCAAAAAGTCCAGTTATACGGCTTTGCCTGCTGAAGCTGACGTCGCGGAACACTCGATGACTGGCAGAGTTGCTAGCTAGATGTGAGTTCTGATTTCTATCCTACGCGGTGCTACCCTGATAGAATCGTGCTATGTGGCTAGGTGTACTATACCTGTGTACCTTTCTAACCAAAGTCCTTGATCTTGCATGACAGCATTAGGCCGTCGTCAGCCTTAGCTGGACAATTGTATGCGAATCATGGACACCATGCATAGACTTTGTTGTGAACGACTGACTCCGAATATCCGCCACCATCAGGCCAACTAACGCATGTTGACCGCCACTTTGCAGCGTTGACAGCCTCGGGGAATCGGTGTGTACGATTTGCTTCTCGCTATATGTCTTCGCGGTTAATTTTCAAGTAGGTTTGAATAGCATGTACCCCGTTTAGTGTGCGATACGCAAGTGCATTGGTCCTCAGTGTCCTTGGGACCAGTATTCTAAGTTTCATTCAACTACACGATGCAATTGTGCAGGGACAATCGCGGAATATCATCGCAGCACGCGTTCATATCTTCGAAAAAGGAATGGACGGAGCGTCACCCATCCAGATACGTCTACATCGCCCACATCCACTCCTCTGCTCTACTATGGCATCCCCGCTATAACCTTACCAGTGCGGCACCCGCAAGCTTGTTGTGGCCATGGACGTCGGGACCACGTACTCGGGTGTTGCATTTGCCGTCCTCGACCCCGGAGAAGCTCCGAAGACCCACTGCGGGAAGAGTTCAATCATTCTGGGAATCGGGACAGAGTATTCGCTTGCCAGTTGTCACCGTATCCAGTTACCCTGGTCAAGAAATTGAAGCTGGGCACCCGAAGATTCCGTCAATCCTATACTAACGACGAGATGGTACGGTACACGCGGCGGGCGCGGAGGCGGCTCTTTCACATATGGAAATGGAAGCTGAAGATGAGGACTTGGTGTCTGTCGAATGGTACGTCGTAATATGATAACTCGCCGTTCGTATGTTGAGTGGCGCGTAGTTGCAGGTTCAAGCTCCATCTGCAGCCTGCGACACTCGACTCTGGGCTCAACCGAAGCGATCTCCCCGCACTGCCCGAAGGCAAGACCGTCTTAGACGTCTTCGCAGACTTCCTTCGACGCCTATTCGACTGCACGCGACAGTACATCATCGACACGCACTCGAACGGCGAGATCCTATAGGGCTCTATCGAGACTCGCATTGAGTTCGTGCTGTCTCATCCAAACGGGTGGGAAGGCGTACAACAAAGCAAGATGCGCGGTGCGGCCGTCAGGGCAGGTTTGATCCCCGATACAACAGAGGGTCGCAACCGTGTCAACTTCGTGACTGAAGGAGAAGCGCGCCTTCATTACTACATTCGAAATAGGCTGACGACGATGACAGGCGCCTTGTCCGTAAGCGAATGATTGAGAGGGTGCGGACGACGAGTCATACCTTCAAATGATCAACTGTTGAACGGCGATAGCGTCATGATTCTCGATGCCGGAGGCGGGATTGTCGATATCAGGAGTTACTCTTTCGTTTCAAAGAGCCCTCTCTGCATCGAAGAGGTCGCCCCAGCGGATTATCTTACGCACTTTATTTTCTGTCCTTGTAATGGCTTACTATTGTTTAACATGTTCTGTGCCGCACTAAGACAGGACCGCTGGACGAACCGTGACTTTTGCGAGAGCTCAGCCCACTCATCCGCATCGTGATTCAGATGCGCGGCTATGGTTCGCAGCCGTAGCCCCTTGCCGCTATCGCCCATGTCGTCGTAGCACTGCGCGAACACGCTCCACGCAGACGCAGCGCGGGGCTCTATTCGGATGACCTCCTGCATGACGCGGATGGTCTCCGGGATGTTCGCGTCTACGCATGCCTTGTTCCCCTCCCCAATGAGGGCTTGCACTTGCTGGGAGAGACTGGGGTCGCCGCGTGTCGGTACACCGAGCATCGAATAGATAACAAGTATACCTTCTTCTTTGTTCCTACTACCCAACGCCTCCTGCAAATCATTAATCATCTTTGTAGTCAGCCTCGCGCTCGGCCTAGTCCTACATCCTGTGCAACATTCCCCAAGCTCGAGCCGTCGCTCGCGTCGCGATTGTACTTGTATGGGGCGGCCAAAGCCTCTCTCGCAGCCTCCGCCCGCACATCTTCACCTGGTAAGGGCTTCTTCCCCTCGAGGACCCTTCGGTATTGTCATGTTCTGGAAGTAGATTGAAGTATAAGATACACCGAAGCGAACAGGATGAAACAAACATACAAGTCGCATCAGAAGAGCATCAAGTTTGCTGCGCTTTGCTTGTTCAATGAAGTTTCCGAGCAAAGTGCCAGTCACGCGGCCCAATGTTCAGTTGTCTGACAAGATCGGAGTCTAGCGCGCAGATGGTGAAGACCGTCCGCGTTCAGTTGTCTACACACTGGTGACTCAGTCCATTGTCGCGCGATCTTGACTTCCCGCCCGTTCGCCCAAGACCGTCCTTATGCCCGTTCAAAACCTCCCCGCATAACATGCCCAGCATGCCTTGCTCTCGACACGGCGAGGAGCCCTCATGCTCGCAAGAGTTAGGGCACGTCTAGAAATGGTATTTATGCATTAATACTCGTACATGCGCCCACGACACGGAGGCTCTACCAGGTGACCAAGAACCCCTCCGACCGACGAGGAAGACTACAATAACGTGCACATGCCGGGAAGGCAGGGGATCGGAGGGTGAGAGATAACAGGAGCGTAAGTAATGGTATGCAGTATGCAGGGTGGGGCGTGATTAGATGGTGCGAGAGTGCGGGACGACGACGGGGGCGGTATCGGGTACGGGGTGGGTACGACAGCGAGAGGGGAAAACGAGGGCAGAGGGGGTGGGAGAGAGGTACCTCAGGCCTTGGGCGCGCGGATGTATGTGCGCCTGTACTTCGCGTCGATGTTCTCGAGATAGTACGCGCCCGGCCAGATGTTGTCGAGCGAGCCGACGGGCTGGTACGAGCCCGCGTTGTGGTTCTTCTCGCGGAGCGCGAGCGAGTCGACGTACTCCTGGCACGGCACGACCTTCATGCTCTCCAGGCGGCGCACTAGGTCCATCTTCTCCCGGATCTCGGACGTGTCGCCCTTGACCTTGAGCGTGAAGAAGCTGCTCGCGAGGCCGGAGCCGTACGCGAACATGCTGATGCGCTTCCCGCGCAGCTCCGCGGGCTCGACGCTCGCGAGGAGAGACGCGAGGCCGCCGTAGAGCGACGCGGTGTACATGTTCCCGCACCGGCGCGCGAGCTTCATGCCCTTCTCGACCGTGCTCTCGAACTCGGCCTTCGCGAGCCCGATGAACGTCTTCTCGAGCGCCTTGTCGGTGAGCGTCGCCTTGTACGGCTGCGCGAGGAGCGCTTCGCGCTCGGGCACGTTCGCGTACTTGGGTGCGTCAGGGTTTGCAAGGAAGTCGTTGTAGACGAGGCGCGCGTGCGCCTTCTGCACCATCTTGCCGTACGGCGAGTGGAAGACGGGATAGTCGACGTCGGCGAGGGTGAACGCGGGGCCCGCGGCCTGACCGGCGAGCTTCTTCGCTTTGCCGTGCTTTGCGCGGAATGCGGCGTAGGACGCGTCGATCGCGGAGATGTAGGCAGAAATGGAGAGCGGGCCGTCGACCTCGGGGTACTCCGAGTCGAGCTTGGGCTTGTAGAAGTCGTAGGTGTTCGCCATGTGGGAACCGTGAACCGCTGCAGAGAAGGTCGGCGGTCAGCAAACGCATCCCGCTCGGACAGATGAGACCCAGACCACGAGGATGGAAAGCAAGACCCGGAACTCAGGAGGAACTTTAGAAGACGTTTACGTGGCCGGTGACTGTGCTCTTTTCCGCAATGCCTTACCTTATTCCCCGAGACCCACGGGGTGACGAGAAGCGCAGAAGATAAGAGGCACGAAAGCAGGACGGTACTCACGCTCTACTGCGATCGGTGCATTGGGACCAATGAGAATGGCGAAGGCACCGGCACCGCCAGTGGGCCGTCCACTCCCTTCGGCGTAAATTGCAATGTCACCTCCGACCACGATCGCGTTCCGGCCATCCCAAGACGCGGACTCGACCCAGTTGACGGCGTTGAACAGCGCAGCCGTTGAACCGTAGCAGGCGTTCTTGGAGTCGACGCCCTCGATGTCGGTGTTGCCTGCCTCCGCGAAGAAGTCCATGAGATGGGTCTTGGTCGATTTTGACTTGTCGATGATAGTCTCGGTGCCGACGTCAATGCGGCCGATGGACTTGGGGTCGATGTGGTACTTTTCGATGAGGTTAATTACCGCTGAGCCGGAGGTGAGGGATAAAGCTTTGTAGAAAGGGCATAGGGGACGTACCGGTGAGTGCGAAGGAGTTGATGTCCTCGCGGTCGTCGCAGCAGGCCATGAACTTCTGGCCGAGACCGATGGTGTACTTGCCCTTGGGGACGTTGTCGAAGACCTCAAGCTCCTCCTCCGAGATGCACTGCGCATTGTCAGGACGCGTTACATCGCGTTCAGGAAGGCGAAAGACGTACGCGACGGGGAAAGTACATCTCCATCGCGAGGATGCCAACATCCTTGGGGCGGGTGGGCGCCTCTACGTCCTGGCTGGTGGAGGCGTTGAGCGGGACAGTCATGGTGTGAGAAGGCGTCGGGGGTGAATTTGACAAGGATGTGGGATGGGTGGGGGAGGAGCTGGATGGGGACGGGCGAGGCGCGTTGGGTGTTATATAGCAAAAACGAGGATGAGACGAGGCTCGGATAATATTTTGATCTGCTCTCCGTCGTACCACCTCGTCCGACCGCCCCCCATCCCGGGCGTCCCATTGGCTCCCTGCGCCCAGTCCCCCGCTGTGCCCTCTCTATGCCCGAATCACTCAATTTCAGCATGTTCTCCACATACTAGACTCTGGCGTATAGCACAATAAATCTAGGGTCGAAGACGTTCACGGGACGCCTTGTGTCGGCGCCAGCAACCTCGCCCACCGACTCCGTGTCTTGTACGTCCCGTTTACTTCTAGCGCATCCCCTATCCACCCTCTCCGTCTTGTCTCGCCACGAACTGGGGAATGTTACGACATGGCGCTCTTAGCCAGCCTTGCGCATCACGCCATGCACGGGTTATCGTGAATCACGATCACTGAGGGCAGTCGCGTGCAGGTCTTCTTGCACGCATTCCGGGTGGCCCAACCAGCCAGGTGGCCACGCAAAGACGCAAACCAGCATTGCAATCATCCTCCGGACAGCCCGTGCATGCCCCGCGGCCGTCGGTCGTGATATGCCCGCGCCGCCAGCGCCGCAGAACCACTTTCCGTCCTGCTCGGGACGCCCCAGCACCGCCGCGCGCCAGTAGCTGCTCCTTCGTTCGACATACCGTCTTCGTCTTCGGACCGCCGGTACATATTCTCGAGCATGGTACATGTCGGAGCCGGGCAAATTTTGCACAATCTCCGACGCATCACAACCTCCGACATCCATCTCATCGCCGCCGCCGCTCTGCATCAGCTCAGACCCCATACTGTTCTACGCAGCCCGTCCATCCCCGGTGTCTAACGTGCAACTTCATATGCATGGGTGCTGGCAGGATGCGACGCATGGCCGCCACAGAAGCCGGCGTGACGCTCGCGGACAGTGATAACGTGAGCGACAGCGCTCTGGTGCTCTACCTCATGCCGTCGTCAGCTCGCCCATATGTGCCTCGGAGGCGTGAAGCTGTACCCTGATAGAGGCTCCCTGGTCAGACGTCTATAGGATGGTTTGGTTATGTATGGACTTTCGCTGGACGGCGCAGCGACGTCCACCAGAAGGCCTGCGGTCGTATATGTGCACACCTTGGCATTGTACAGACTATGACATGATGGGAAACACCTCGCATTCTCCGCGCTCAGACTTCCTCTCGATACTCCAACACTCGGGGGACGCTGGCCATCGCTGCGTGAAGCCACGGGATTGGATATCTGTACGTACACCACAAGGGGTCATACGTACCCAGGCGCGATCCGACGAGCATATACTGATGACCGTTCACCCCAGGTTGATCTCCACCTGCGAGTAATGAGGCTGCGTCAGTGACGAAGTCGATCGCATATGGCCGCCCATCTATGTACCTCGTTCAGCGCTCGCTCTGTTTCTTCCTGTGTTGCGAGGACACAATGGAGGATAGCGCCCACGTATCCTTCGACGCCGGGTGCACCATATTGTGGCAGAAACGTCTTCTGCAGCGTCTGTCTCACGTCTTCCGGCGACCCAAAGGTAGCCTCGTCGACTGCTCTTGCCCAAGTTGTTTTGATAGTACCTGCGTGCGCGGTATAACCGTATTGACCATGTTGTATGCTGGTCGGTAGCCTGCCGATCGCCTCAAGCGCTCGGTCTCGAATCATCGCACGGCAGGTGTCATAGTAGAGCAGCAAGCGGTGGTAGGCCAGCGCAGGCGAATGTTCCATGATCAAGGTGTATGTGTGTGCCGTCTGCTTGACGAGCACGTTCTTCGCCGCCGTTTTGGCGTGGTCGCGAAGGCCATGGTTCACGGCGACAAAATAGGCATGCAGTGGTTCGCGGACCGCAACGTCGTTCCCAGCGAGGCGAATGTTCAATTGGGCGACCATGTGCGCGATCTCGTACTTCTGCGCAGCCGACAACAGTCGTATCTGGGACTCGAGGTCATCCGGAAGTTTTTGGGTGTAACAGGCCTGCAAGAGGGCCGATAGAGTCTCCGGATCCTCGTCGAGCTGTAGGGCGATAGGCTGGGAGCCTGTGGATGCTGACGCCTCCCGAAGACTAGCAAAGTGCGCTTTCCATATAGGTGAGTTGCTCGCCAATACACTTTGATGGGCGGCGAATGGCGTCGTTGGGCCTCGGCGAGAGGATGGCCAGCATTCGGCATCAGTACCGGGGATGTCTGTAGAGAACCACTCAACCGCCGTTATACCCAGACTAAGCTTTTTCTTCTTCTTCTTCAGCCGCGCCCCCAGATCGATCGACGGCGGCGGACTCAAGAGCTTCAACGATTCAGGGGCGGCGTGAGTGGGCTGGTCCATGAGGTACTGCTTGAGCCGGAAGTACTCGCCCGCGGAGATCCCAGACATATCTCCCAGCTCGTCCACGAACCCCAGCGCTTCGACCTTGTGTGGCCGCGCACATGCCAAGCTCCGCAGAGCCCCTGCCGCCTCGCGCGCGACGTCCTCCAGATCCGCGCGGCACGCTGCCGCCCACACTTGAACCGGTTTCTCCCTCGCTATCAGACTGAGCCGCTGGGACATGATCTCGAGCGGGAGCTCCATTTCGTACTTTGTCGCAGCCTGCAGCGCGGGCACCAACCTCGATGGGTCATCCAGCTGCACATGATGCTTCGTGATGGGGTACACGAGGCGCAGCAGCAGCTCGAAGGTCGCGCTGTCCTCGGACACGGGCACTACCGGGGGGTCCGTTTTAACCGAACCTTGGACCTCCACAGAGGACGAAGCCGATGGGGCGGCGGGCTGAGGGAGTGCGAGCATGGAGGCGAAGAACGAGGACGCTTGGGCGAGAATCTGGGAGTGTACGCGGAAGTCGACGAGGTCGGAGGTGCGCAGGATGAGGTCTGCCGAGGGTTGGTCGAACACGGCTGGCGCCTTGTTGGGCTGCTGTTGGGAGTCTGTTTGGACCATCGAAGAGTGTGATTGATTAGTCTTTTCTGGCACTGGGAGATGGTAGAGAGATGAAGTGAGGTTGGATAGACACTACGTGGAGTCTCCGTACTTTATACGAGTACGTGATCGTGCTGCGGTATTGCTGCGGTAGAACGCGTTCCCGATGAGCAGAGCTGCATCTATGAACATTGCATGGTGACATCTCTGCAGAATTCAGGTATTCATCCATGTACCTGAAGAATAGAACTCGACACTGTTAAACCAACGTCTCTCGAGGTTCTTTCGCGTCCAAACAGCGACGGAACAATGAGAGCTGGATCCTGGCGGGTCGGTGAACTGACGGTTGCAGCAGGGAGTTAGACGAAAGCTGCATCATTCGATGACTCATAATATCGGTCCAAGATGCAATGTGATGGGAATAAATGGATGGATGATGGTAGGTCGAATGCAGAGAGGACTATGTGGAAGATGGCGACTCGAAACGTATACATACTCCGAGAGGCTGACAGGGAGCTGTGGTTCAAGGTCATGTGCGATCATTGCTATGCTGTCAACACTTGGTGTCAGTGAGTACGATTCAGGGCATAGCCGGAAGCTTGGTAAACGTACATGTGGTTCTAATCGAAATCACCGTTGCCTGTGCGACAAAGAGTGAACGCATTGGCGGTCGTAGCCCCACGCGATCAAAGTTCTAGCTGCACCTGTGTATATAGCATGCGTCAAAACATGTCTGCTTACTTCGTATAGGATTTGTCAAACACGACTAACCTTTTCGATGGCTGCGGCAATTTGATGAGGTAAAGTCTTTCCAGCCTCGATAACTCTGTAGAGAAAGTGTTCGACACTGTCGGGTAGATCGTCCTCCAAAGATGGGTCGAGTAAGGCGGTGACAGGCCGGCCACACGAAGATTGCCATCCACTTCCGAAATACTTTTCCATAGGCAATGAGACCATTCCGCTCAGATAGGTGAGGAACAAAGCTTGGTGTGAGAGCTTGATGTCTGGCGGTGAGTAGTTTTTTCGGTTCTTCGTCCCGCTCTTTTTGACTGAATCCGACTCCCAATCCTGAACAATTATCGCCAAGGCGTCTCGCACAGCGCATTCGCACGAGCGACGGTAATTAGCAAGCCTGTGGAAAGCAACCGCAGTCGCCTCCTCCATCAATGGCGAATAACTCCACTTCAAAGGCTCCGAGCCTCTTGAACGGACGAGGCTGGCCGCAGCACGAGCTTGGGGAGCCAGTCCATGTTGGACAGCGGTGAAGTAAGCATCGAGGGGAGACGATTGTGTCTTCTCGTCCCATAAGCGTTGTGCCTCCTGATAGACACTGTCGGTTTCGTAGTGGCGGCAGGTGGCCATGACTTTGGCGAGACGAGACAAGTTACGCCCATCCGAAGCAGGTTTCCCGTAGCAAATTGCGAGGATGATTGAAAGTGTGTGAGCGTCTCCTTCGAAGTGAAGGATGGGCATCCGAGTAGCGGCGTCACTAGGATGCGGCACAGATGATCCCCTCCCCTCCGAGTCGGAATGAGACTGTTCTCTCGTTTCCATCTCGGGACAATTCGGTGTGGACGGGGAGGTGTTCTGGAGGACCACGGATCGTGAAGTGAGGATGGCCCGATGAGCTTCGAAATCGACGCCATCGGAAGAGCGACAGATGACATCGGGCTGTGGGACACCGCACGCAAAAGAGGGCTGCAGATTGGAGTCGGCAAGAGGTTTGTCCGCTGCGTCATCCTCTGTTGTGGGTGGCGGGGAGAGCATGCGATAATCGTCGGGAACTTTGCCCTGTTGACGAAGAAACTCGCCTAGACGGAAATAGTCACCAGCGGAGACGCCTTCCAACGCAGCAGGTTGTTTGTTGACGATTATCAATATATCGTACAAGCCTGCAGCACCCTTCTGTGCCACAAGGAGTGCTGCCGACTTACGAGCAATCGTCTCGCAGTGCAATCGACTCGCTGCAGCCCATACACGTAAGGGTTCCTGGGAGGCGAGGCCCTCAAGCTTCTTGCTCAGGACCGAGATGGGCCACTCCATATCGTATTTCATCGCCACTGACAAGATAAGAGCAATGTTGTCGACGTCATCATCCTCCTTCTTTGCGACTGGGTAGCACATGCGAAGAAGTGTGTCCAGCGTCTTGCTGTCCTCCGAGAGGTCTAATGTCGGCGGCAGAACCTTGCGCAAATCGTCTTGAGGCTGGGGTAGCCGAAACATAGTCGCAAAGACGGGAGAGGCGATCGCGAGGATCGCGCGGTGGACACGGAACTCGACGTCGTCAGATGTACGGAGGATGAGATCGGCGGAGTCAAGATTGAATGGATAAGACGCGGGGGTGCCTGTCGTGGATTCGTGACTGAGGATGTCTGTCATGTTGTTCAAAAGCGCGGTGGATATGTGGCGATACTGGGTCGTAGTTGAATGAGATGGACGAACGCGGTCGGTAGGGCTTTTGAGCCTTGAGTTCTTCGTGAAGTCGCAAGGCTTGCCACGAGGCAGTAACGTGCATGATAGAAGCTGAGGTTGCCAGATACGGACGAGTCGCGAGATTGAGACCAGGCATTAGCTCGCAAGGCTGAAGAACATAGAGCATAACTTTGAGTGACGGCTGGAGAGATCTGCTGTGCATAGTACTAGCGGCCATGAATGAGGTCTGTTGGGCGTACCATATGTGCAAGAGTGGCTGGCCGTAAGTTCTGCTGTGCGATTGGGTGAATTCATAGAAACAGATTCCGACTGGGTACGGAACAGTACGTGAGTGGCCTGTCGTACAAACAATGGTCCTATTTGCATACCAAATTGGCAAGTCTCTGCAGGGTGGCTAAGAGCTTTCGAGCCGTGCGACGCGTCCGTACCAAGCGCCCTAGTTCGACTTGCCTCCAACCACCTCCATCGACGTTCGACGAGCCATCTACATAGGTCCGGTATATCCCTGTGATACGGCCCCATCATCAGCAAAATACGGATCAAGGCCTAACACTCAACACACCTACACGATCCATCGACATGACGATCGTGCTTCTGCCGTTTTGTACACAAACCGTGGCGTTCGTGCCTATAATTGAACCGAGGCCACTGAAGCCTCCGACAACGTTTTCGGCTATCCTTGACTGGACAGAAGACTCATGCGACATTCTAGACGATACAGAGTCTTTCGTAAGTCGATATTGGGTGAGCGCAGATCAGAGCGGCACTCACCGATAGCACTTTGCAGCTAAATGTCGCGAGTAGCACCACCGGACGGTTCCTCCACGCAACGCCCGAGGAAGTGATACGACGATACTGCAGGCCCGCGCAGAATCCACTTTTTGTTGGGTGCCAATGTGTCGCGTGCACCCAAACGATGCCGGCCAAGGTAACACAGTGGGAACCTCCCCAGGCCAGTGTTCCGTCAACAGAAATAGGTTGCTATCCCGAGAAGAAGGCGTGGTCGGGAGAAGAAGCCTTTTCAACGAAGCGGTGGATCCCCGGCGGCGTCCAGCGCAGCATATGGGGAGATGGCGACAGTTTGTGGTCGTCTACGCAGGCTCAAGCCGTCCAAGGTTTAGCGCCAACAACCGCGCTGCTGTTCCAAGGCCTATTCAACGACTACACACGGCCGCCACCCAATGTCGCTCTCGAATCTGTGGAATACAACAGTGAGCATGCCGGTCAAACCCGCCAAGTTGACAGCGTCCTTTCTCCACAGGTTTCTGCTGGAGACCGTTCTGACGCAACCAAGCGCCGTGTGCGCGGGCGGCTCGATGATCAGGAAATGACAAGGCTTTTGCGAAAGATCTGGGAGCGTACCTAGAGCTGGAGAGACAATCAGGCTTAATGGAAGTGGATTTTTTATACTCAGAGAAACTGTACGAATCAGTGAGTCCCACTTGCAGTATGAGCTATCCGTGTTCATGTGTACTGAAGCGGTGGCGCAATGCTACTGCTGTAGGACAACGGCACGAAATCACGGCGCCAAAACAGCACTATAAATCAGCAAGGTCTTTTCCATACGGGGGTGCTAGTGTATAATATATTGCATCGGAGGAGGTTTTGGAGGTTTCTGAGATGTGGGTGATACAGCTATGGTTGAGTCAGAAAGTTTGCGAGCAGAACGGCATCGGGGCCACCTACCTCAACCAAAGTTGAGACGCAGATATTCCTACATAGCTGCCTTTATCGTCTTACATCTCGTGCGGTGGGTCGGAGTATGGCAGGTATCGGTGGAGTGTTTTCTTGGCTTACGACGATGGCGGTTGAAAAGGCGTGACGTCGACGCCGTACAGAATTTCAGGGCGGGCGCGGTTTCACTGGTATACAAAAATGCCACATGTACGTTGCAGTTGTGTGGCCCAATGGTCTAGTCGTATGATTCGCGCTTCGGGTCCGTTCTCGAGCATGCGCGAGGTCCCGGGTTCAATTCCCGGTTGGGCCCCTTTTTAGCGGCGGGATTGACTGCTCTGTGACGTCACTTGATAAGCGCCTCGTCACTGTTAGTTCGTATACACTTCAATATCTGTTAGTGTCTGATGTCCACACAGACTACATCATTTCTATAGTATCCTAGGGTCGTCACCATTGATCATACGCCATACCAACGCCCGCTGAAGTAGCCATTGAGGTTTGTCAACTTACAGGCCTCCTACTTGGATTCCTCACAGAACGCCTTTCCAGACATCAAACACGACATGCCCGTTCCGAAACATATCTTCAACCAGATCAAAGCTATCATCCCTCCTCTCAATGGCTCCCTGCACAAGGGTCAGTCAGGTCGCGTCGGAGTCCTGGGGGGTGCGCTCGAGTACGCACAAAACATGCGCATGCGCTTTCTATCCCTTCGTACTCATTTACGCATAGCTATACTGGCGCACCCTTTTTCGCCTCCATCTCGGCATTGCGCATAGTTGGTACTATAGCATCGGCCCATGACCCGTATCTTGCTAAGCTCCCACTTAGGGCGCCGACCTGTCCCATGTCATATGTTCCCCCACCGCTGCTGGAGCCATCAAGTCGTATTCTCCAGACCTCATCGTGCATCCCATCCTCCGTGAGGATCAGTGAGCGCGACGCAGCATAATACCCTTGCTATCACTCATTTTCCCGCTCCAGGACCTCTGACCAGCTCAGACCGACGCTCGACTCCCTCCTCTCGCGCCTCCATGTACTCATCGTCGGCCCTGGCCTCGGGCGTGAGGAATACATGGTCAGCCACGCGAAGCTCGCGGTGACGATCGCGAAGGAGCGCGGCATGTACGTCGTCCTCGACGCGGATGCGCTTTGGATGATCGGCCAGGACCTCGCGCTCATCCGCGGATACCGCCGCGCGGTGCTCACCCCCAACGTAATGGAGTTCAAAAGGCTGAGCGAGAACGTCGTGCGTCTTCATCGTGCTGTGTGGCGCGTGATGCCGATGTGTGATGGATGAGCGTGCTGCAGGACATCGACCCGAAGATTCCGCCCGAGGAGCGCGCGATGCACGTTTCGCGTGCGCTGGGCGGGGTGACTGTCCTGGAGAAGGGTAGTTCTGACATCATCTGCACGAATACGGGCGAAGCGAGCAAAGAACAAGCACAGCTCAACAAAGCACGTTCCTTTCGTGTGTGGTGAGCCAAGCGCTCACCGTTCGCATTTTAGATCTCAGAAGGCGAGAGTACTGAAGAACGCGTCGTGGTGGACATTCCCGGCGGCCTGAAACGTTGCGGCGGCCAAGGCGATATTCTGAGCGGTACCGTCGGCACCGTCATGGCGTGGGGCAAGTGCTACGAGACCGGGGCTTTCGGGTGGGTCACATCTGGTGGCTTGCTTTATCATAACCCCAAGACGTTGACACCTATTGCAAGCGATGGCTCAATCCCACCGTCCAGGATCCCATTCCTCGCAGCTGTAGCTGGTTCGATCGTCACCCGGACGGCATCGCGACGGGCATTCAGCAAACGGGGTCGAGGTAAGCCACATTTCTTTGCACATATAGAAAATTGCAACTCATACTTATGGTACAGGTCTCGTCACACAAGACATGATTTCTGAGATCGGTGGCGCGTTCGCCGAGATTTTCGGGGAAAGTGAGAAGGGATGGGGCGCATCGGCGCCGGAAGGGAAGCTGTGAGGTATGACGTGATAATACATTGACGGAGGTCGATAAACCGGAAATATCTGTATAACATCGGACTATTGAGCGAACTACGAATATCTTCGTCGCCCAGAGGGCAAGGTGTGGACGGTAATACCTCCAAGTTAGTAGGAAAATAGGTGCAGACTACAGATTACCATATTAATTGGCGACTTGCGTAGCAGCGGAACTTGCCGCAAACTCATGAATCTAAGATCTGTTCCGAATCGTGCTCGCTCAACGCTCCTCCGAGTTCGCTCAGCCACCAACGGCTACGGCTGTTCTGCGACATCACCAGACGCTGCAATAGAATCACATTCAAACGCTGCACGAAGTTTGCGACGACAGGCGCGTTGGCCAGCAACTTCTATGGACAGCGGCGAGCAGCAGGTTTGGACGTCTTCCGGTGCGTCTGGTGTGTTCTTCCTACTGTGTGCTATAGCCCTATGTCTTATGCTGCGACGCACCCCCAGAAGATGAGGATATCGAAGAGTCCTCCGGCACAGAGTCTTCTTCCGACTACGACGAGGATTCTGGAGACGATGTCGTTGCCGGTCCGAGTGGCGTACGAGGCGGCAGCGGCAGCGTGCAGCCCTTGCCAGGTGAACAGGATGCCGAAGACGCGCAGGCGGAGGCTGCGATCGAGGGTGACTTTGACCGCCTCATACAGAACATCCGCAACGCGAGCGACGGCTCGAGCTCGGGGATGCTGAACAGGATGTGGGACATCAGCCTGGAGGAGCGCGAGGCTGAGTTTAAGGATGACTTGCGGGAGGCGTCAGGGGTCGGCAGGACAAAGAAGAGGGTACGTTCCCCTCCTTGTACTGAATTACTGGATGGTGTACCGACGCGCACCGACAGCGCGGTCGGCGGCGCGGTCCCGTTCTCTCCCAGCAAGTGCGGGCCCTCATTGGAGAGGGGAACCAAGCATACGTAGACGCGAACATCCCGGAGACCATCCGCGTCATGCAGGAGGTCATCCGGATAGAGCCCCGCGCTGCGTCTGCGTGGAGCGTGCTCGCGCAGTGCTACGACGACATGGGTGACAGCGGCAAGGGCCTCCAGTTGCGGATCATGGCCGCGCATCTGAATCACGACGCGGATGAGTGGGCTGAGCTCGCGCAAAAGTCACGGTGAGTCCACTGGTTCTGTCCCAGTGCGGCACAGAACATGTTGAACATGCAGATAGAGCGCTGGGATATAATCAACAGGCTCTCTACTGCTACGGGAAGATGTACCACCTGGACCCGACGAACGTGAACGCGCTGTGGGACCGTGCCTCTTTAGCCAAGGAGATCAACGATCTGAAGACAGTGAGCGGCGCTGTCTTATCCTATGCGATGGTCGAAGCTCAACAGTGACTGTCTCTACAGGCCCGTTCGACGATGCTCGCCATGCTTAAACGTCTCCCGCACCACCTCCCTGTCCTGGATGAGCTCCGGCCTATCCTCATAGAACTCTCCGACCTTGCCCTCTGCGCCGACCTCTTCCAGCGTGCTTTTGACCATTACCATGCCGCCTTCCCGTCCGGACGCGGACTTGATGCTGAAACGGGCGAGGAGGTGCCGGGTGGGGGGTTCGGGCTCATGCACCTCCTCGTGCTCGCAGACCTGTACAACACCCTCGGTGAGTACGGAAAAGCGGTGGAAATCATCAGGCAAGGCTGCAGGTGGCTGCAGGGGCGCGCGGCACAAAAGTTCTGGGACGCGTGCGAGGACGATCGAGAATGGGACGTGCCGGAGAGCGGGATGCAACGTGGTGGGGAGGGCGAGGTACAGCCGGGCATGTACCCGTTGGACGTGAATGCGCGACATCGGCTCGCTATCGCGCGCATCAAGGGCGGCGATGTCGACGAGGGCAAGGTATGCGGCGTTCCGGGGGTATATCATGCCGTCTCTCACTCTCGTAGATGCACGCGAAATTGGTGCTGACGCAGGACGCTGCGGAATACGCGCCGCTTTTCTCGGAAATCGCGGATGCGTACTTCGAGCGGGAGATGTATGCGGAAGCTGGCCACATCTACGAGATGCTGGGCGGTGATGCAGGTACGAGCAGCATGTACGTGCTCCTTCAAGCAGCGGCGTGTCGCCGCATGACCGGGGACCTGAAGGAGGCCGCGGATGTTTATGAGCATGGTGAGGCTTTCCTTGCGCGATGAACATGTTCCAAACTTCGTCTCACGAATGTCTCAGTCATACAGGCAGAGCCGACACACCACGAGGCAAAGATGAAGCTCGCAGAAATCTACGAGATCCTCAACGAACCAAGGAAAGCGCTCGATCTCGTTATGCAAGGTTCGTCTTTTCCCCCTCTTTGTTGATCGCATCTCACTGCAAAAACCGCGTGCTGTGATAGTGATCGAGTCCCGCAAACGCCGCGCCGTGCATCGCGACGGGACGCTGGAGTCCGGTTCCGCCGAGCCAGGCTCTGCTTCCCTCTTCGAGGAGGGCAAAGTACGCGGGGCGAAAGCAAAAGGGACCCCGGCGAAGGGCAGCAACAACCCGAACAAGCTCACAGCGGCGCAACTGCGGGAGCTCGAGACGCAGAAAGAGCGCGAAGCGGTGCAGTCGTGGCACCGCGTGCAGGAGCTGTGGCCGCGGATGCTCGCGGGCGACGATGAAGCGGCGACACGGGAGTGGCTCGTCGAGGCCGAAAAGCTCGTCGAGTCGTTTCGGGAGACAAGGGCGCTATTCTTGACGAGTCGAGTAAACGTTTTGGTCGTCCTGCTAGTGAGCCCATACTGATGAGAAGCGGCAGCATCGTGGGTTCCGCGGTATGTTCCCGAGGAGCGCACGGAAGCAGACTACGGAGGCCAGCGAGGATGACATGGCCTCGCGATTGCAGCTTGAGCTTGGTGTTTACCGAACCCAGTCTGACACTCGTAGACGTTCTGAATATTGGCAGGACGTGACACGCTGGCCAGGAAGGGTGCCAAGACGGAGAACGTCAACACCTTCCGGACGATCTCCTTCGACAACTGGATGCGACTGTTCATGCATGTTGAGTCCATTCTGTCTTCCTGTCAGTTGCACAAACGTAACCGAGCATCGTCGCGCAGTATGCTTTCTTGATGACAAGGCGGGGACAATACGAGCCTGCTAATGAGGTTCTCCGTCATCTGCTGTTCTCGAACGCTTTCCAGTCGCGCTCCTCGCAGGATTCCATACGCTTAGCTCTCATCAGTATGTCACGGTGCGATCTTGATCGGACTATACTCACGGATCGGGCCCTTTCAGCTTGCGCTATACACGCCGATCAGTTCCAGACAGTCGTCGAGCAAGCCCGGAAGTTGATCAACGGCCACCAATTCAACAACGAGCCTATTCGCGTACTCGTATCCTGCCTCGGAAGTGGCCTGCGGGCGACCGACGCGTTTCTCGTATCGACCCTGTCGAAGCATCTTCTGCGAGAAACGCGGCTGGCTGATGCGGCTGTGAACAAACCAGAGTCTCTGCGGTTCAACACTACCCAGCGGCGATATGGCATGGTCGGTTCCTCAACGAAGGGTGACGCCGATGATGCTCCAGATGACGACGATGAGGGCGAGGCTCCGGCCCTTACCGAGTTTGAGCGGGCGAAGCTTCCGACGAAACCCAACCCCGTAAATGTCGCGGTGTACGGACAGATACTGCTAGCCGCTAAGAGCTATCAGAGCGCACTTTGTGGGTGCTGCGTTGCACTAGTCATTTTTGAACCTCTCTCTCACACAGGTCGTAGTCTATCTTCTACAGGCCTACGACTACGCCCCGGATGACCCGCTTGTCTCCCTCTGCCTCGCTATTGCCTCTGTAGGACGCGCGATGCAGCGCCAGTCGGACAACCGGCACTTTCTGATTACACAAGTAAGATTGACAAAGCCGTGTGGGAGGCACCTCTGATAGTCTGAGACAGGCGATGGCGTTCTTGACTCGCTATCGCGAATTGCGTGGAGACTGCGCGCAGGGGCTGGACGAGGTTGAGTACAACTTCGGGCGCGTGTTCCATCAGCTAGGTGAGCCTCAACATCAGCGTCATTCCTACGTCTCCCTCACACCCCGCATAGGATTGCATTCTCTGGCCGTGCGCCACTACGAACGCGTTCTGAATGCTGCAGAAGCGCGGGAAAAGACCGGCGAGGAGGTGCGTTCTACAATTTATGCCGTAGGCATTCAGCTTATCATCTATGCTTCCTTGCAGGACTGCGGGCTCGCACGCGAAGCAGCATATAACTTATCACTCATCTATGTCAGCACCGGCGCAGCCCCGCTAGCACAAGCACTCTATCGTCGGTGGTTATCCTTGTGAATAATCCTGTGAGCCTCTTGAGGTTGAATGATGTCGCCCTCCTGTTGTATCAACACATGGTCTACCCCGCGCTCCACCAAAAAAAAAACATGGTCTGCCCGCATCACCACGTTTTGTTTTCTTCTGCCGCATTCGCCTTCGCGGTCGCCGACGGGTCAAAAGCAAAAACACGCCGGGCCCAACCGGGAATTGAACCCGGGACCTCGCGCAAGCTGGAGGATCCCGAAGCGCGAATCATACTACTAGACCATTGGGCCGCAAGCGTGGCTGTTGTTGCTGACCATGGAGTCATCCAAGAAACCAAATAAAACATGGACGAATAGGCGCCTGATCATTTGGCGGTAGCCCTGTCATTCAGCCTTAGGCATATAGTTGAGGTCCAAGCATTTCCAGCACTGTATGAGACTATGAGTGATCGTAAACGGACATTGACTTCATCTTTGGCAGCTAGCCTGATGGCCAGCAAAGCCTTGGAAGGCGATTAAGCAGCAATATGCCAAAGTCGCCGAGGCAAAGAAAGTCTTATTCGCCAGATCCGACACCCCATTGTACCCTTCTTCTCCACACAAACCATACGCACCACTCGTGAAAGCTGAAGTGCGAACGTTGTCAATATTAGCACCCTGGGGTTACCTCTATATCGTCACTGAGTTGGGGGTGACAATGACATGGACAGCTCGATGGCGGTTTCGATTCCAGATCAGATACATCCCCTTCAAGTTCGAGCCTCGCTAGTATCTCTCACACAATATCATTGGGAGCGCTGGACCAGCTTATGAAGATCTCGGACTCAGGACGAGATTGAAAGGTATGACCTTGATTTACATGTATCTCAGTCTCACAGGGTAGGAGCCGATCAATGCTAGGTTGGAAGCCAATGGGGCCGGAGTCGAGCTTTTGTCGTTCGAAGCGGACGTCCCGCGTCTGGAAGACAGGAAGTCTCGCAAGCGGCCTTTAGATCTTCTTGTGACCCGTCTCACATCATGAATGATTCCGAGAGAAAAGGAGAGGCCAAGACAGTCGAGGCTTTTGCGGTTGGCGCTGAGGTATCTACTCACCGCTCATTCACGGATGTCAGTGACACTAGAAGTGCGTCGCCTTGGGGCCCAGATACCACACACACACACACACACACGCGCGCGCGCGGAACGGGTATGATTCGAAAGCAGAGTGCAATTGCAAAGCTATGTGATGCTATGGTACAATTCGACTATCAACGTCTACGAGATACAAGGGCTTCGCGCGGGAGCCTCAGGTTGGGCCCCAGTGACACCGCGCGCCGGGGTATACACGATCGCAACTTCATCGCGTGCGCGCGTCCGTCGATCATTTTCTTCCTTTCAGCGAGCGACCGCCTCCGTCTGCACCGCAGCGTCCGAGGTGCTGCTGGTCGCGACTGCGACGTCCGAGGTCTGTCGCACCTCCGCCGCAGGATGAGACACCTCACGTGTAGCAGGCACCTCCGACTTCGCCGTCGTCTGCGTCGAAGCCGCAGGGGCCGCGTCTCCCCCAGCAGGCGCGGATGTCCTCGCCTTCTTCTCCAGCATCCTGCGCGCGACCCACGCCGCCGCCTCCTCCACCGCGTCGTACGGCCGCGTCTTGTACGCCATCAGGTACCCCTGGAGCGTCGCCATCGAGAACGCGCGGTTCGGCACCATCGCCGCAAAGCGGTCCGCAAGCTCCGCCGCCTTCTTGCGCGAGAGCTTCGGCGCGCGGGCGGTGTGTGCCTGCCCTACGTACACGGTGGACGATTCCTCGGAGTCAGAGATCGTGGTGGACCCGGTGGGCGAGGGGTCCGGAGGGGGGGTAATAGGGGAAGACGCGAGCGCGGGGGAGGCGTCGGACGTAGGGGAGAGGTCCTCGACGCTACCACTGCGCGAGCCGTATCCAGAGTCCTTCTCATCGCCGGGCTGCTCCGGGTCCTCGCCGTCCGCCGCTGGGTTCTTGCCGTCCGAGTCAGAGGGGAGATAGAACCGACGGAACATCTCCCGGCACTGGTACTTGCTCGCCAACTTGAACTCGATGTGCAGATCGAGCCGCCCGGGACGGCACAGCGCCGGATCAAGCGCGTCGTAGTCGTTCGTCGTCGCGAACAAGATTCGGCCCTCCTGCGCCGCGATCCCGTCGAGCGCGTTCAGCAGCCCGCTCAGCGTGACGCGCCCGACGGACGCCCCGCCCGGCTCCGATGCGCCCTTTGCGCCATGCGGCAGCGACGCCGGTGACCCCTCCCTCCCGTCCGCCTGCTTTTCGGGGTCCGCGAGGTCGCGCTTCACGCCCTGGTGGAACGCCGCGTCAATGTCCTCCACGAGCACGATGCACTGCTCGGGCAAGTCCGCGATCGTCGAGCTCAGCGAGGTATCGTCGAGCCCGAGCCGCGCGAGCGAGAGGATGTAGACGTCCAGGCCGAGTTCGCCCGCGATGCTGTGGATGAGCGACGTCTTGCCCGAGCCGGGCGCGCCGTACAGCAGGTAGCCGCGACGATGCGGAATGCCTGCGAGCAGTCAGCGTACAGAGACGTGAAGACGTGAGAGCACTGCACGGACCTCGCTCAGCATACCAAGCCTTGCTTGCCAAGAAATCCTTTGCGTCGTTCATGACGAGCTCAATGACGCCGGGATCGAGGATGATGGACTTCATCGGCCGCTTGTGCTGGGTAGAGACCCTTTTCCAATAATCCGAGCTGCTGGCGACCGATGCGATGAGCACGACGCACACGACCACGACCACGCGGGAGCACACTCACGGGTCCGAGACGTAGATCGAGATGAGATTCTCGCTCGCCTGTTGGTAGAGCTTCTTCGCTTCCAGCAGCAGCTCCCGCAACACGGCGTGGTCGCGAGTGAGGATCCTGATCCCGATCCCGACATCAACACCGCTGTGCACGCAGAGACAGTCTCGAGAGCTGCTCACCGAACTTGGAGTGTCTGCCGCGGGCTGTTCCACGGCCCGTCCGTGACCTGGTCGCGGGTGATGGTGACGTACCGGAGCTTGTACCACAGCGTGTAGGTCGTGAGCAGAGACGGCAGGAACGAGATCTTGCGGCCCTCGCTGTCGTCCTCGTTCTCCGAGTCGAGCGTCGCCGTCCTGCGCCCGAACGAGCGCGTGCTGACATCCAGGGTCCGGGCGGTGCCTGCCAATTATTGAGATGATTAGCGTCCGGCGGCAGAGGGTCTTCTGGCGCAAAGGCTGTGCCACTCACGGAAGATGGAGTGCTTCGAGAGCCAGAACATGAGCCAATCTGGACGTGGTGGAGGAGCGTCAGCGAAATCACGCGCAGCGAGGACGTTGATTTCACGCACCCACACACTCGTCATTGCCGTCAAAGGTAGCGGTGATCCAGAAGTAGTTGATGAGGCCGTAGTAGGAGCGAGTGAGCAGGCGGCGGCAGGTCTCGACGACGGCGCCGAGCAGCAGCAGCTTGAACCAGTCCCGCACGGCAGAAAAGGAGAGCAGCATGCTGATGAGAGATGGGATCTGCAGTGGGGAGAAGGACGCCACCGAGGGGATGGCAGACGAGGCCGAGGCGTTGCCCGCGGCAGAGGCAGAGGCGGAGGCATCGGAGACGGTGAGATTCATCGACCCCGACTGGATGGCGGACATCACGGTCTGCAACAGGGTGACTGCGTCCATGATAGCTGAATGCGAGCGCGCTTCGTGGACGAGTGCTTGGGAGGAGGTTTGGGACCCTGAGCGAGGATGGAGGACGGCCTGCGCAGACGATCCGAGTTCTTATACTTGTAGCGCGGGGTGGGAGCTGCCAAAAGGGAATCAGACAGGAGCTCGGAGCCGCTGCCGGTTGTAAATCGCGAATGCAGTGAAAGCGCGAGGCTCGAGTCAAAGCGATCGCTGACTCGGGCCAGCTGGGCCGCATGTATGCATGTATGCACCGCTGCAGACGACAAACGACGTCGCGAGCGTCGCGACAAAGATTGCCCCGCGAGTTGTCGCGAGCTGTCGTCAGTCGTCGCCAGTCGTCCGACACCGCTCTTCATCGCATCCCCACGGCGGGAATAGCCCCAAATGGCCGGACGTCGCTCGACCGGTGCACCTCAGATGCGATTCACGAGAGGGACGACAGCTAGAGCACATGAGACAAGCTGATAGATGGCCTGCGGCAGCGCGTGGAAGGAGATGTGCGTCTGCCATGTCTGGTGCAGTCGGAGAAGGTGTGGTGGTCGCTGCCGTGCGCCGCGAGCAGCTGGTCGTCGCGCAAGACAAAGAGTTCCGGCAGGCGATGCGTTCGCTTCCAATCGGCGTCCTGCAGGCCGGGCGCCGGGCCTCCCTCCCCTTGGTCTCCTTGGCCTCATCCAGCGAATCGACATACAAACCACATCCACAGACGACGTGTGAACTGTTTCCGAGTGATATCCCAAGCATGTGCTCGTGCAGTCGTGAACGGATGGCATAGAGCTTCCACAGCGTACATTGGTTGTGGTCAGATGGAGAAAGACACAGAATGCAGCCTGATCGCGATTATCGACTACGAGTCTACGGCATCGATTGTCTCCCCGAACGTGGACCTACGCGGGCCGTACGTGAGGGGACCACCACGTGTATTTTCTACACAGCTCACGAGGGGCCATGTCGAACGAAAGATAGACGATCCATAGAAACTGCTGGTACGTGACATTTCGAGCTCACTGCGGCGCTGCCGCATCAGGCCTGGGTGCTCCGAGTCCTTGCGACAAGTCCCTCCTCATGCCTGCTACAGCGTCCTTCTCCCGCATCCGCTTCTCGACCCACGCAGGCGCGTCCGCGACCGCCTCCAGCGGCCGGATCTTGTACGCCATCAGGTACCCCTGCAGCGTCGCCATCGAGAACGCCCGCGCGGGCACGATCTCTGCGAACCGCTCCGCGAGCGCCGCGAGGTGCTTTGCAGACATCTGCCACGGCGCGCAGTCCGCACCGTGCACCATGCTTGCACAGACCGAGTGCACCGACTTTGGGAGCCGGGGAGGTGAGGCGGGCGGAATCGGCGTCATCACACTCGGAGCGTCGAGCGGGACCTCTGCAGCGCCATCCGAGTCCTCGGTCTGCGTGAAATTTGCAGAACTGTACCCGGAGTCGTCCTTCTCGTTCCCCTCTCCCGCATCCGACACGGCGGCGGCGGCGGGGGCAGTTCCCTCCGACTCGTCGGGGGTGTAGAACCGCGCAAAGATCTCCCGCGCCTGGTACGCGCTCGCGAGTTCGAACGCGACGTGCAGGTCGAGTCGCCCGGGACGGAGCAGCGCCGGGTCGAGCGCCGAGTAGTCGTTCGTCGTCGCAAACAGGATCCGGCCTTCCTGCGCCGCGATCCCGTCGAGCGCGTTCAGCAGCCCGCTCAGCGTGACCCCGTTCAATAGTGCCTCCTGCGCCTTGTCCTTGCCAAGATCACCCGGGGGCACGTCCTCTTTCCCGGACGTGGGGCCCCGCTGTGCCTGCCTCTGCTGCGGGTGCTGCCGCTGCTGCTGCTCAGGGTCGGCGATGTTGCGCTTCATGCCGCGGTGGAACGCCGCGTCAATGTCCTCGATGAGCAGGATGCAGCGCTCGGGCAGACGTGCGATCAGCGACTTCAGGCTGTTGTCGTCGAGCGCCATGATCGTGAGCGAGAGGATGTAGACGTTCAGGCCGAGCTCGCCCGCGATGCTGTGGATCATCGACGTCTTTCCCGCACCAGGCGCGCCGTAGAGCAGGTACCCGCGGCGGAACGGAATGCCTGCGCAGGCGCCGGGGATGTCAGTCTCGGACGCAGGGCAGACGAACGCGAAGACGAGACGGACCTCGGCAGGCGTACCACTTCTTGCTCTTGATAAAGTCCCGCGCGTCCGCAAGCACGAGCTCGAACACGCCCGGGTCGAGGATTACGGAGCTCGCAGGCCGCTTCTGTTGGTTTGCGACGAGTGTCCATCGGTCGGTGCTGGGCACGGCAGGCGCTCAGATATGTGGCATCCGGCCGCATCGGACGACAGTTCGGCGCTCACCTCTCCGTAACGTAGACCGATATGAACTGTTCAGCCGCGACCTTATAGCTCCCTCGTGCTTCCAACAGGAAATTCCGTAATACTTGGGTATCGCGGGTTAAAATGCTGCGCACGACCACCGTATCAGCGCCTGTCCACACCCAGAACCACATACATCTGATGCGTACCGCAGCGTCAGAATCTCGGAGGGGCGTCTGAAGCCATTCGTGCGCTGCTCTCGCTTGATCGTGATATACCGGCCCCGATACCATAAGGTATACTTCCTGTCCATCGAGGGATAAAAGGAGACCTTCTCGCCCTCGTCTCCGAATTCGTCCACCACGTTGTCGAAGCCGAAGTAAAACGAGGTGATATCGATGCGACGTGCAGTATCTGCAGGCGAGGGGGGTCAGCTTCTCCTCTCATGTGATAGATGCATCTGAGCCTTCTCACGAAAGATTTTGTGCTGAGACATCCAATACAGCAGCCAATCTGCCTCAATATGTTAAGTATGGTATACACACATACAGACGTGCGGAGACCCACCTGCAGTGTCATCAGGGAGCTCAAATGTCGCGGTCACCCAGAAGAAGTCATCGATCGACTCCCATGATCTTGTGAGCAGCCGCCGGCATCCCTCGAGGACCGCGCCGATGAGCAGTAGTTTTGCCCAGTCACGGACCGCGGACATGGAGAACAGCATTATCAGTAATTGCGTAAATCCGGGGGGGCCTGAGGGAGCTTCTGCACCCGACGTCGTCGCGTTCGTCGCGGCCCCGAGAGCGCCTTGTTGAGAGGGAGAGACCGTCATGTTCATCTCCCCCGCCTGTATGGCAGACAACACTGTCTGGAGTATTTGCGAGGCGTCCATCGGTGTCGAGGTCTGGCAGGGAGGGGATGAAAGTTGGGAGTTGAGATCCGTCCACGCCTTGCATGTAGCGACATGGCCTAGGGCATATATATGCGGCCTACCCAGTCATCTGGCTTCTGGATTCTCTCGGGACCGACAAGGAGTCGAAGACGGCTGGCTCGGTGTCACAAATACAACACCCAATCTTTACGCGGGCAGGTGGTCCATACACGGCATCTGAGATACTTCGTCAAAGCAGCGCGCGCCCGCGGAGGGAAGACATCACCGTACAAGTGTAGAAGCATCCAGTTGATGCACATGCACAGCGCTGTGGAGCGTTCGCGCCCGAGGCCATCGAGAGGGTCCATAGGCGGGGCCAAGCGATTGGAGGCAATTGTGTGTTCATGCCGCACGGAACCGCGATTTTCGCCCTATCGCGCATCCGCAGCGTTATGTGGTTTATCATCGTACCTGTAGAGACCACAATTGACGCCTACGATCCGCCGCAACAGTCGCTTGAGATCCAGTCCTGGTGCACGATAAGTGGCCACGCCTCGTAGGGCGTAGTCAAGTGTATCACATACGCATCGCGATGGTAAAACCCTGGTTTCAGTCGCTCCAGAATGGCCACAAACAAGCTCATCGTTGATCAAACTGTGGCCTTGCAAGCGCGTAGCAATACGTCATCGCTATGGGTCCCCATGTGTTGATCAATGCACTGTAAAAACCAGTATTCTGAGCGGATGTAGACTCACTCCAAAGTGAGCGGGCCAGATGGTGGTCGAAAGCAAACGTTTTGTGCCACTGTCAAGTGACCGACGCCCGTCCTAGTGAGTTGACCATGCTCAATCTGTCATTCAACCTTCCACAAGGACGAAGGTCCACAACGCTCCGGTGTCTCGACAGCATGAGAAATGGTGTTTTATGTCTGCGAAGGCGCTACTATTGTAAAAAGACAACACTGCATAACCAACGAGCACCAACAGCAGACGACAGCCGTACTGTGTACATGTACCCTCTTGGAACACCGAAGGGGCCGACCGTGCATGCGAACCTATGTGAAAAACGAGCGGGTAGAGATACAGTACACTCCAAAGACCGTGGCGCTCGCAAGCAAGCAAGCATGTATGAGACGAGTAGACGGGGGGAGCACAGGTGGCGGATGAGTATGGGTGAGCTTGTGTGCTGAGAGGCAGGGTGTGAGCAATGAGCATGAGGGTAGGGCGAGCATGTGTGTGGGATGGAGGGTGGGTGTCGCAGCAATTAGACTAGGAGGGGCTCCGGCAGTGGAAACGCATCATGCAGCGCGATGAGCGGGTACAAGGGACGGGGTAGCGATGCGGGCTACAGAGACACGGGCTCCACGGTTGGTGAGAGGGCTGGGAGGGTACGGGGCAGCCCTGGATGAGTACGTACTCCATGAGTAGAATCGCGGCGTAACAGATGGCGGAGGCGAAGGCGTAAGGAGCTGTGGCGACGAGTGAGAGAGAGGGGTACTAGGGCGCATGGGGGTGCCAACGACGCGCGTTGGGGATACGGGTTCCGGGGATGAGCCACGCGACTCTTCCTGAGGAAGGTCGAGGAAGGTGGGAACGCGATCCCGCACGCTGGGACGCGATCCCTGGCGCTCGCGCTCGCGAGCACTCTCCATCCGGTCGATCAAGGAGAGGTAGTACTGCACTCTATCCTCTGCAGGAATACTGCGCCCGGCGTCGAGCTGCGCGTCCAAAGTGGGGTTGCGCGTAGTGGGGACCGGGATACGCGTATCGTCCAAGACACGCCTGTCATCCGCTGCTAGTGAGTCTCCCTGGATAAAGGTATCGACCTCGGCGAGTTCCATAGGGCTTCCACGGCCGCTGGAGGTGCCCTCGCTGGAGCTGGAGTTTATCACTATGTCGACGACTGTACGGACCGTAGGGGGGGCTAGAGGGAGCTGGATCTGCTGTCCGGGGTCGATGAACGCCTCGTAGACAGCGTCGTCGCTCTCAAAAAACTCTTCCGAGTCGGGGTCGAACGCGTTCGCATAGGTCCAGGTTTCGTAGGTGGGGGGCTGTGGCTCTGGTTGGAGGCGGACAGCGGGCTGAGAGGAGGCAGAGAAGAGGGGGCGACCCATTGCGAGATTGAGAGGGAAAGTGATGATACAGGCAATGTGGAAGAAATTAGGATGCTGGCTGTGGCAGCTTTTGGGGGTATGTGGCAAGGAGGGTATGCTCTCGCGCGGGCGGAGGAGATGGAGATTGAGGTAGAGGTGGAGGCGGGGAAGAAGCCGAACGAACCTCGTCAGGGCAGGTCCGTGCGCGGCACTGCCACTGCCTTTTTCAGATGCCACGTGATCGGCCCTCGAGGAGTTAGAACGGAGCGCGGTGCCTCCCGCCCAGCACCGCGATCGTATATACGCGGTAAATCCGCTGTACAGTATACACTGCTAGTGTCATACAAGAGCCCTGTGGGATACAAAAGCCCATACCCGTCTCCACCATCTGCCCATCCACCCATCATAGCGTGTAGCGGTATCCACTCCACTCGTCGCCCTTGTCGCGCTTCGCGTCCGCCACGCTTGCATACGTTCCGTTGCGCGCGAGCTCCGTCTGGTGCTCGTTGACGCCCTTGATAATTTCGTCCCGCTCTCCCCGCTCCCGCCGCGCGTTCTCTCGCCGGAGGGATAGCCAGTAGATGACAGACATGATCAGCCCGATGCAGATGTACATGAGCACAATCCCGTGCCCGAGCGTGTACCACGGTGCGTCTCGTGCCCGATACTAGGTGAACGCAGGTCAGTAGCCCGCCCAAGATGGATCTGACGAGGCACGTACCACATTGGAGGACACAGCGCCATTGAGGTTCCCGAAGCCAATCACCATCGCGATCGTCACGCTGCGCTTGTACGACCCCTCCACGTTGTTCGACATCCATGCGATGATGTTCGGAATGGTGGGATAGATACCGCACGCCGCAAGGTAAACCGCGATATACGACAGAGTCGGGTTTCGCGACACGATGAGGATGATATATCCGACCATTCCGACGGTCAGGCAGATCCTAACAGCGACACGTGTCAGCTCGACACATCCACCGAACTCATTGAATACGCACATCGCGAGTAGCCCGCGGCAGCCGTGCCGGTCTGCAACAAATCCGACAACACAGGTCACCACGCAAGCGAGCGCGTACACCGGAACGGTGAGAAGATTGGCCGGCGTCGCAGTGTAACCTGTTCAATATCAGCATTGCGACACGTACACAAGGACAGCGTCGCACTCACCAAGCTGGTTGATGATACTAGGCAGGAAGAGCGAGAACGCATACAGTGGCCCATCTGCACCCATATAAAGCAGCACTAAAGACATCACTCAGATATCGCCCCGCCAATTTATCATATAGCAAAAGCCACTCACTGCCGACCCACGTCTTCCAGTCGAGGAGACTGCGCCAGATGTAGTGCCACCGGAGGTTTTCACCCGCCGCACTGTATTGATCGTCGGACTGCAATCGCCGCACCACGACGGTACGCTCGGCCTCGGTGAGGAACTTGGCCGTGTCGGGGAAGTCCTGGATGATCCAAAACGAAGCTACGCCTGCGATAACGGTGACCAGCCCTTCAATGATGAAGATCCACGCCCACGCAGGCTTGCCCCCGACGCCTTCCATGTGCGAGATGGCAGCCTATAGTTGATTCGTGCGAGACATCACACGCGAGGATGAGCGGCGGGAAGAACGCGAACAGCACAAGGCACAAAAAGACATTCTGGGTCAGACTCGGTTCCGAGGACACGATACAGCAGGTAAGTGGACGTACCGCGAGCAGACCACCGAACGCGCCGGACACCGTCGCTGCGGAGAAGAACAATGCCGCGCGAATGCCGAACTCCGAGCGTTTGTACCAGCTGCACACAGACGATCCGCAGTCCAACATTAGCATGGCGGACGGACCTCGGTACGATGGCTCGCGGAGTGCGCGAACCGCGAAGCAGGAAGCATGGCACGCACCAGGAGAGATAGTAGTTGACGCCTGGGAAGAGCCCTGCTTCGAACATTCCGAGCATCCACCGCATGCCTGAGAAGAGTGCCGTGCGAATGTGTGAGCTGCACGCCCCCACCTGGAGAGAGAGCGGTGGCGTACCTAGGAGCCCACCGTAGTTGTGTACCAAACCTTGCACAGTCTTCACAAAATGGCTGCTTTTAGACTGGCACAGCGAGACGGATAGTTGATCTCATACCATCATGATGCCCCAGAGGAACATCAGGAGCGAGAGCCAAATCGAGGGGCGTAGCCGCTTGAGGAAGATATTCGACGGCACCTACGACCCCAATACCACATCGTAAACACACACGCCCCGGCAAGTGTCTTGGGAAGCTCACCTCGAATATCGAATAAGAGAAGAAGAATATCGTGAGTGCGATCAGGTATTGCTGGTCCGTCAAGTGCAGGTCGGTCGTCATATGATACAACTATCCACGTCCATTCAGCACCCTGCACACACAACGAAGCACGCCAAGCGGACGCCAAGCAAGACGCGCCCCCGCCAGCTCAGATTCGGAACTCGTGCTACTCACCTTTGCGTTCCCGATGCTCGTCCGGTCTAGGAAGCTGAGCAAGTACAAAAACGACAGCCACGGGACTAGGTAGAGGTCGATCTTGCGGATCAGCTTGCGCTCGTCGACTTCGCTCACGTCGATGTGCGCATTGTACAACGGAGTCTCCTGCGTGCCGGCGGCACCACCCCCTGCGCCCGCTCCTTCAATGCGTTCGACTTCCGACGTACGCCCTTTCTCGTCAGACGCCGAGTACGTTGACGGGGGGGACGAGTTGCCGGCTGCGGGGAGCGTCTCCGCCGCGGGCGACACCTTCTCTGGGTCTGCTAACGCTGAGGACATCGTTTCTCCTGCTTGGGCTGAACGGTGGCAAGGGGAGCAGCGGCGTGCGGCCTCGGGGGGGGCAAGACGAGCGCTGGAGCAGAAATGCAGAGGGTCGCTCGTCATGCAGGCTCAGCAGCGTCCCAGCATTTATACGAAGCGCTCCAGCTTCGCCAGGCTGAAGGGCTTGAGAAGCTGACTGGCTTAGGCGATGCCGGATAAGCAGCGCCCGGGCGTCAGCGTAGCACCCAACTGGTCATGGGTTCGCCTGTTTTGTTGCGGGGAATGATAGAGATCAATCTGCTGGTGCTCAGCAAGGCACAACGTTCTCGCATTCTTACTCCGTACTCGCCGGCGCCGTAGGCATCCCTGGGAATGGGTTTGACATGCGTGGACTGAGGCGGCGTGCGACGCATAGGTTTAGGTAGCCGTTTGCAGAGACCAGAGTTTGGAAGAGGATGCATACGCGGTAATTAATGAGAGTGAGTGCGACCTATCGACAAGCGCGGACGAAAGGACGATCAACCGGTTCGAGTTAGCTCGATCATCCTTTGCCCCGTGGGGGTCGTCCCCCACAGCGAAAAGGAAGTACCGGCGCGGGGTAAAGCTTGTAACTACACAAATACTACCAAGTTATCAGCAAGCCGTCGGACCGAGGACATGGCGAACTTGTTGACCCCGGCATTCGGGCGGAACATTGCGAAGGACACAACATGAGCAAGATCAAGACAAGCGTCGCACAACGTGAGCGAATCGTAGTGGCAACTGGCAAGTGAAATGGGGCGAAGTTGTGGCTGACTTTACATACTACACCTGACGTTACCAAAGTATAGCCGCCCAGGATGAACACATCTTCCGCAAACTTCGTGTTCTTCAAAATCCTTCGTTTCAGGGACCGGTGGCGTACAAACTCTCCAGCATTCCGTAAGTGGGGTGGGAACGGCATGTCGTATCCGGACCGTGGACCTATCCCAGGACACAGATGACACGGAAGCTGACAAACCCAAGCCACCGGGACTCATGTGCGCATGTACCGTCCGCGGGCAAAGGTTCAAATAAACGTCCAGTAACGTTTACTGCGGGTTACTGCGACTTCGCCTCGGACGTCCTCTTCGCAACAAGTCGTTGCCTGTCCCACTCCTCCCTCCACCGCAGCCACTGCGCCTCCGTTCCGCTGTCGGGCCAGACCGTCCAGCCGTCACGTATCCGAAACCACGTCAACAGAGGATTCGTGAGAAGCCCCGAGCGGAATTTTCCTAGGAGAGAGTTCGGATGGCTTGTGGGTATGTGCTCGACGAGCATGTAGTATGTCGTGCCGAATGCGAGACCGATGATGAACCCCCATAAAACTTGGGGGGCGCTATGGTACGAGAGGTAGTAGCTGCAGAGCGTGTCAGCCGCGGAGTGGGGGGTCTGGAAGTAGGACACAACGTACCGCGAGAACGCGACTGAAAGCGACCACGCGATAATGAACGTGTACAGACCCGCGTCACGAGCGAAATCGAGTGACCTGTGTCCCGTCGAGCTCCAGCGGTGGCGCAAGGAGAAGTGCAAGATCAGGAAGCTGGCAAAGTAGCCCATCCACTGGCTATGTGAGGAGGGGAACCCGTAGCCATCACCGAGGTCTTCTGTATATCTATCGCGTTAGAGACAACAGTGGAGCAAATTTCGCTGAGACTACCGACGGTTAGGCCGTTCTTCTTGAATGATATGTTTCAACACGTAGTTGAAACACTCGCAGAGCATTTGGCCTGCCCACATTTCGAAGAAGAGAAGCTCACGCGTCCATACCGCAAGAGCCGCATACGCAGGCTAGACAAGTTCATGTCACCTGACGGCTTGAGCAGCCAAAGATACGATGATGCTCACGTTCAGCAGGATCGGGGTTAGCGTGAGCATAGCCAGAATGTGGGAGAGCAAAGAGGAATCATTGTCTGTCCGTCTTTACTGTCAACTTAAGCCATGGGTATCCCAAAGCCGTGCTTGTACTTTCTGAGAAGACTTACAGAGGACATATGTGAGATCCAAGGCTGCCCTGGGTATCGAGGCGACTTCGTTTGCAGACATAGTCGTTCACAGGATGTGTTTGAGTGCTGCTAGTTCCTTTGGAACGGGAGGGCTTAAGCTAAGAGCAAGAAGCACAGGTCCACAACGCCTGCGTAAATTTGCGGTACGATGGTGATAGTTCGAAGCCCAGCAGTACTCAAAGTCGGTATGGATGTAAGATCTGGAAGAGATGTCCCTGTCATCGGCGGGAGACGCTGTAACCAATTCATTATTTTACGATGACGTAGAAGGGCGCTAAGCGGGTACAGTTAACTCAAGTACTACTATTAGTCTAAGTATCAGCGACTGATGGTGTACTTAGTACTCTACTAGGTGAACCGAAACCCGTGTACACAGATACCCACTATGCCCGGAAACACGCAGACAACCGCGATGAACCCCGCTAGTGACCGAAAACACGAGTGCAAACATTAATCCACGATCCCCAGCGTATGTCGTGCGCCCAGCACAATATTGTCAATCAGCCTCGTCTTGCCCACCCACATCGCGCCGCTGAGAATGACCGGCCTCCCAACGCACCCCGCCTCCCACTCTTCCCTTGAGACGGCATCCGACATGACCTCAAACGACTCAGGGTCGTTCATCTCGATGTAGTCCAGTCGCAGGTCCACCGACTCGCCGACCTCGTGCGTTTTACTTTCGATGATCGCGTGCGCCCGCAATATGCACTCCGCCTTCGACGCACCGTTTTCCCAGCCCGACTGCGCCTCCTGTAGGGCAGCATACAGGGAGGGCGCGACATGCTCGCGTTCGTGTGCGGTCAGATAGGCATTCCGCGAGGAGAGCGCCAGACACGTAATGGGATCGCTAGACGCAGCTATGACTTAGTGGCCTAGGGACAAGGACGACTTGCACCTACCGTGTCGTGGGTACAACGTACAGATGCTGGGGATCGGGATGCGACAAGAGGAGGTCACGCGTCATGCGACGGAGCAAGAGTGCCTGTTGAATGTCCTTCTGCCCGAAGTACGTGCGCGTCGGCTGCAGAGAAACAGTCAGCACCGCGGTCCACCCTTCATTCCAGCACGGGGACTCCGCGCACCTCGATGGCGTTGAAGAGCTTGGTGACGACGGTCGCAACCCCGCGAAAAAATGTGGGGCGCGTGCGGCCCTCCATCTGGTGTCCGTACCCCATCACCTCGACGAAGGTGCCCCTCTGCTCCTGTGTGTCCTGCGATATCCCGCTCGGATACATCTCGCCCACTGTGGGCACGAACACCGCATTCGGTGTCCGTGTCGTGCCATCGGGCGCGGCGAGGGAGAGCGCGGCGAGCAGCTCGAGATCCCTGGGTAGGGTGCGCGGGTAGGTCGCGAGATCCTCATGCGGCGCAAACTGCGCGGGATTCACGAAGATGGAGAGGACAGTGAGGTCGTTCTCGGCGAGCGACCGCTTCACTGCCGCCGCCGGGTCAGGATTAGGAAGGGTGGATGAGCATCGCACCCACCGAGCGAAAGATGTCCGTCGTGCAGCGCACCCATCGTGGCTACATACCCTACCGACTTCTGCTCGTCCCGCGCCCTCCTTCTCCATTCTCGGTACGACGCGACCGTGTCGAAGAGGGGGATCGAGGAGGGCGGTAACGAGGAAGACATTGCCCTACGAAGACTGACGTTGGGTCGGAGGTGGATGAGACTGTAGGTATACCTGTTGCGCAGGCAGAGCATCTGACCCAAATAGTGAGTGGACAAGCTCAAGTCGAACTCCGAGAGGGCCGAGGGCGAGACAGGGATGCATCTCCATGTCGTACGGATGTCCGCAGGCAAAGTCGTCAGATCCGACAAGATCGATCGCGTCCGAGTTGTGTCCGGTGTGCAGAACGCACGACACGTGATGCAGGCACTCGTCGCGTTCGGTAGTAGACACTGGGCAGTGGTCCGAGTCGGATTACGACAGTTGTAGAAGAAACACAAGCGATATCGTGTGTGATAGAACCGTGTACACCGCGGTGAACCGCATAATGTGGCTGCTTTTTGAGGTGAATGCACGTTCAGCTAGCCCCATCGTCTGTCCCTCCCTCCAACACTCTCCGCCAATGTCCACCATCCGCCCGCCTCTTCCTTCACATACACTAGAGACCATGCATCTTCCGCATCGGGTTCGGGTACACGTAGAATAGGGGGCCTCGTCGTATCCGAAGGCATATATGTGACCGGAGACGCTCCTACACATTGCGCAGTGACTGCCACGAAGCTTGGCGGGGCCTGAAGGTTAGGCGATCTACAATGGCTTTTAGCATAGAAGACAGTGCAGAGGTGCCGGGAGAGACGGACGAGATAGTGTCGGCGATGCCCTGGACAAACACGCTGGGAATGAAGCCTTTCCAGCGGATCGTGGTGATATTGCCGATACGAGACGGCGTCGGGTGAGTATACACCGCAATATATGGCTCGCAGCGATCGCTGACCGAGATTCTGGTAGTAATTTCATCAATAAATCATCAAGCAAATGCCATAGCAGATGCAACCCACCGGGGAGAACCTAGTGAAGCCATGCCGACCCACTCAAACAAGGAGGAGATATAGTCTTCCCATTCATCGACCCTATCGCCTTCACAGTTGCCGGGCAATACCACAGAATCACGCTGTATGTCTGGTATGTGCACGCTTTCCTGGATCCGTACGCTTCGAACAAGTTCATAACGTGCGCTGCCGGGAATCGAAACATCTGACGCGCAACTCAGTACGGCACTCAGTTGCGCGCAGTCAGTGCGGCATACCAAGCTCGCTGTCGAGATAGCACCAGATTTTCCAGGGTCCTCTCGCAGCGTCCCAGCGGCGGATTGCATCGGCCTCCTTCGTCCCGTAACTGAGCCACACTTTTGATTCGTCCTTTACGAGACGAGGGTCACGGAGGGAGATGTGGACAACTGTACAGAACACGCAATCAGCTCACTGGTCCGAACGAACAGATGGATATTTCACACCATGCGTAGTTTTGTGCTCCTTCCAAGGAAACGATTTGCCGACAAGTCCCAAGGTTTCGTACGTCTCTTTGCAGACGGCCAACGTCAAAAAGCCTCTTGGATCGAGGCACCAGACGTCGTCCTCTGTCGGATTTGCCGTCCCATATGCCACGACTTTGCTGCAGGCGTCCAGCATCAGCAACTACAACGCTGCAATCTGCATAAAACCAATGACCCATTCGATCCCGTTGCATTGTCATGCGTCTTGGCGAATTCCAGGAAATCGCTCAGAGTACATTCACATCGCCAGTATGCGGCTTTCAACTCGAGCAAGGATTCCTCAAGGGTGGAGTGGGACGGAAGGACGATGTCCACCTAGATACGGAGCGTCAATTCGCCAGACCATTCTAGTGGCGCTAGCTTTCGCAGTGGGCACCTTCCTGTTGCGTGAAAGGATGCGAGCGCGCAATGGAGTGTAGTTTATCTGTCGGACTGCCTGGTGCTTCTCGTGACCTCCCAGTGGTTATAACAATTTTCATGTTGCGGTTAATCTGGCTCTAGACATCAGTACGAGTTACACTGACTGGACATGCATCTGTACCAGAAGCGCCAGAGTACTGTATAGGTCTGGGCTGAGAACCTGAGCTGGCTGGAGCCGACTTACGGTGCTAGTGCTTCAGCGCGACTATTAGTAACAACAGTGGATGATGAGCTCCTTGTTCTGGAGTTGACAGCAACATTAATTGAAGAAACCTGGTAGGTGATCAATGATGCGTAGAACATAGTTGCTTGATCAATATAGACATTCATGGCCGCCTGGCGAAATGGCATCGCGTCTGACTACGAATCAGGAGATTGCAGGTTCGACCCCTGCGGTGGTCATTACATTTTAGCTTATCCATATGTTATCTTTACTCAATTACCAGGCGTCCCATTCTTCTCGAGTTTTTGCATGTACAACCGTAAACGCTTTCGAACGGACTTGGAAACATTTCAGCGCCCCTCGAAGCGGTCATATTCTATCCTCGGATGCAGTTGACTTAATTCATGCGTTCGTGTTCCAGTCGGCGCTTCTCGACTTCGCGTCTCTCACTCTGACCACCACAGTTCGGAAGTCTCCACTCAAGCTGACTCTCCGATACGAACGGGTACTCTGTCGTCAAAAATCCGGGCTGGATTTACCCTCTCGGAGAGTGATATTGTCTGCCATGCATCCGACTCTTCGTGCTCACAACGCCCCAGAGACACCCGACCCAACGGAGGCCGTTTATCTGTCTGCCGTACTCAGCTGGCAGATAAATCCCTCAGTGGGATCCAGGTGTACCTGGAGGCTGGCAATAACATGCCATCGTATTCCCGGACTCACGCCAGCAGACGGACTCTTCCGCAATCTTCGGGTGCGCGCGCGAGCCCGAGTTTGTCAGGTCTGTCTTAACGTCCACCGCCTGTGCGCGCCTCGGTCGTTCTACGATAGCTGAGCGGGGACACACTTCGCCCTATCCACTCCCAGACGCACCCGGCCCAACGGAGACCGCTTGTCTGCCTAGCACATCCGGCTGGCAGGCAAACCTCTCAGTGAGGCCCAGGAGCGCCTGCGAGCTCGCCGGTGCGGAGCGTATTACCGCTCGTGTCTTCCCTAACGGTGACGCGAGACGGACGCGAGAATATCACTATGGGGACTTATCTTGTACTAGGGGTTTCGCCGCTTGCGGGTGTGGTGCTGCTTGAGGGTGTCGCTGCCGACCTGATCTGCCGTCGGAACCTGGGCTTATATGCGTGTAGCCACGCACGCAGCCAGACACGCCCGCCCGCTCGCTTTGTCTCGCTGCTTGGACGCTCTCGCACTCTGGCTCTGCTAGCGGGCGCGTGGCCCGCGCTTTGACTTGGGCACCGTTGTTCTGACACACGGGGCCCACGCTTGGGCCGTGGCTAACACAGGCTCGGGCGGCTACTGCGCTTGGACTCTGACTCTGTGACGCTTTGGCATCCATATCATCTCTCTCTCTCCCTCGGGAAGAATATGTGTCTACGCAGGCTTGTGTGCGAGCTGAGACATGCTCAATTCTCGAAAAACTGCATACGGGAGGGCCGTGCTAAACGATGCTATGAATGTCTGCAGTCTTGTCTAGCCATACATAGGCGCGCCATGTCTCGAATCACAACAAGATGGGCTACACGCCACTCGGACTTGTTATCGCGGGCTTCCCCGTGCAGCGTCTCCCTCGCTATACTGTAGGTTCGGTCTACGCTTGGACCTGGATAAGTCCCAATTTCGACGCTGGGCGGCGCGGTCCACGCACCTCTCGCGTGACATCGAGCGTCCCCTGAGACGAGAGCGGCGACCAATGTCCTTACATTCGTGGAGTATGGAGTTGTAGGGAGGTTCGTGTGAGTACTGCAGTCACTGGTATTTATTTTGACCGTGTTCGATACATAGAACGACACTTGTCCAGACGACTCCTCACACAAGATGATGCGGTCGTCGCTGCTCTTGGGTTAGACTCAACTTGCTCACACTCCTTGCTCGTTCGCACACAAGCAACGCAATGAAGATAGGGGAACGTCTGTGTTTCATCGCCGAGGTATGATAATGTTTCGCTACGACCAACATACAGCCTTAGATCGTCTGCGCCAGGCTACGCGTACAACCGCCAGCAGAGATTCAAAGACTAGGTTTGTTCATCTCCTGCTGAGCCTGCCCCTTATCATGGCGTACGTTGCCTGAAAAAACATCATCAGCTGCGGTGATGGGTGTACGCGACTCGTTCACAGACGTACCAGACACTTCTTGCTGCCTATCGCCGGTGAGGGCGCCAGCGACGGCATCCATCTTCCCGGAGATGCGGTCGGCTGCGCCGTCGACGTAGCCCTTCGCCTGGGCGGCGTCATACTCGGCCTCGCCCTGGGCGTGCTCCTGCTTGCCGGACTGTTGCCATGACGGGGCACCGGTCAAGTCGCCGATAGTCTCGACGACGGTACCCTTGAGGGAGTGGTACTGGCCGGTGGTCTTGCTGGGAGCGACGTTAGAAGGTGCGTGGATTCAGAACACATTGGACGGCGCAGGACTGTACGTACTTGGGCTCGGTGGTGTTGGTCTGGGAGGACATGGTGAATGGAGTTCCAGATGTGGGGTGATGTTATGCCAAGCTATGTGTGTGATGCTGAACGACCGGTATTTCAGTTGCATGGGGTGGTGAAGCTCTTATATGTTTCATCCCGCTGACATCTTGTTCTCATACAGGCGGTGACACGAAGGGCGAAGTGAGGCGGTATGTGGGGCTTTCAGTGCGCAGCAGGGTAAGGCCGCCCCACAGCACAGCTCGGCTTGAAGTTGTACTACGACATGCACGTCAGCCAGAGAGAGAGATGACGTCAGGTGACGCGATGACACCAACGCCTCCAGAGCTCCTTCCTGATCCGGCCTCCATATTTCTGACGTCACTTCCTCCTCCCGTCCACATCTGCCAGGCGCCGAGCCCACCGAATGGTATATAAGCCCCATCTGCAGCCGTCTCCTTCATTCACAAAGCCATCTTCCACTCCCACAAACACCCAAATCCTCTCACACACTCAATCACTCTTTCCTCTTCCGTCATCATGTCTTCCAACAACACCGGCGAGCCCAAGTACGTCCGTAGCGCACCCCGTCTGGACTAGCACTGACCCGCATGCCCTCTGCAGCAAGACCACCGGCCAGTACCATTCCCTCAAGGGCACCGTCGTCGAGACCGTCGGAAACCTCACCGGCGCCCAGTCATGGCAGCAGTCCGGCAAGCAGGAGCACGCCGAGGGCGAGACCGAGTACAAGGCCGCCCAGGCAAAGGGCTATGCAGAAGGCACCATAGACCGCGTCGGCGGGAAGAAGGACGCCGTCGTCGGTGCGATCACCGGTGACCGCCAGCAAGAAGTTTTGGGTATGTAGGCCATTGGGCGTGTCGTACAGCTACAGCACGATGCTGACCTTGATGCTTTCAGGCAATGTACGCCAAGACAAGGGCGAGGCTCAGCAGGAGATTAACAAGAACGTATGATTTGGGGATGTGAATACCGGATTGGCAGATACATGTACGATGCTGGTTGACTGGTGTTAGCACTCGGGTGACTCGAAACACATAATGTAGCATATCAACTTTATACATCCCTGGTTGTCGAACATGTTGTCTTTCGATGGGTTGTTTTCCGTCGACGTCGAACAATCGAGCATTATCATCTTGCAGACGGTGCCAACACACTCTGAAGTACACCGACGTCGAACAATCACAGGCATTGCATCAATCATATACAATCAGTGACTTCCGGTGCACATGTAGGTCCCCGAGATGTCCCTTTGCGTGCGCAGCTATTCACCACTTGCGTTCGCTTCTAGCTAATAGAAAGAGGTTCGCAATGCCCGCCCTCAAGGCGACAAATGGCACTATCGCGAGTATTTGCGTCGACGTATAACGAACTACGCGAGACATACGTGCTCTATTGACACTTTCCCAATCAAAGTCAGAAAGGAACGAGGCAAGGCGGCGCCCCCAAGGCCTGCCTTTGTTCTGGCCAGCACGCCCCACGTGACCGCGTCGCGCGCCAGACCAAGCTGAGATGCGCTTGGACGTGCGCCGCCACCGTGCCCTGTATAAAGCCTCCCACGCGCTGCCTCTCCTGCCCCAGCTCATTCATCTCGCATCTCTACCACTGCATCCCCAGCATTGACCATTCCACCCGATAACGATTTCATCCCATATCTCGCTCTGCTCATCCACAAACCAATCTAACCCAGCCACCATGTACACCCACAACATCTTCGCGAACGCCACCACAAAGTGCTCGTCTACGACCGCCGCGATGCTGCTCAGCCGATTCACCACTACTCCTGCATACCTGCCCAAGCTGAACCTCGACGCGCCGGAGTGGGACCCCTCGCGGGACGAGATAGTCAACTCCAAGGTGCGTCTCCCGCGCTCACTGCCCGACCTGTCGTGCCGTAGGCTGTAGGGCGCGCACTGACGGCGCGCCTCGACACAGACCTCGGGCCGCTGGGGGGCAATAGGCGGGGAGCGGCGCGCGAGACATCAGCAGCTCCAGCTCGAAAGCATATGGACGCAGACGTCGTACAGCCGCGCTCTCCAACCCGCGTGGCCACCGCTGTCGTACCTGACGAGCAACCGTCCGGGGGCGACGCCGTTCGAGCGGGAGTGGCTTCCGGAGGAAACGTATCGGCAACGCGAAGCCGTCGAGGTACGTGCATTGGCGGCTGGGGCGCGTCCGGTGTGTGTGTGGCTGAGGCAGGATGCCGTACAGACTAAGCCCTGGAAGCCCGCACAGACGGCGATGAGGAGTGTCGTGAGGAGATGCGAGCGCGAAGAGATGGAAGCGCTCACCGAGTCCTTCAACCCGTTCAACCCGGCGAACGTAGCGGCGCGGGAAGTCGCCGAGGTACGTCGCTTTGACCGGGAAGCATGTCCGGGGCGCAGAAGGCTGACAATGGCGCATCGCAGGCGAAGTTAGCGAGCGCACATCGTGCGGCTCTCGAAGTACACCCCGAGACAGACGTCGCGCTCGGACCGGACACAATGGCGCGTGGCGGTGTCCATCCCCCCAGCACCATCGACTGCGAGTCGCGTCGTACGCCGTCGCAGTCGGTCCAGGCGTCCCCAACAGTCGATGGCGACTCGCACGGATCAGACAGCTCCACGGGGAGCACACCCTCATCATCCAACGGCTCTTCGCCATCGACGACGGGCGCGTCTCCCCTCCTGGGCTTCTGTGGGAGCTCAAACTGTACGACTTGCGAGCCGGACGACCTCTGGCTGGACGCTTCGCTCAAGCGCAGCCGCGCGGGACGCGAGCCTGCGGAGAACGCGCCCATCGTGGTCGTTGTCGACGCCGACCTCTCCTACGCGGACGAGGCCTAGCGTGCGCCCCCACCTTGGAAGGTATGTGGGCGACATACCCCACCACTGGGAACGTCCACCGGCGGCGCTCTGGCCCGCAACATGCTCGCTAGCCCTCTAAACACCCACACGCGCATTCCTCCCCCGCAAAAACGTCGATGATGTCCGGGGCGTCAACGTTCAACGGACGCAGGGCCGTGCTTCGAGCGCGTTCTCGTCCCGCGTCCCTGTTTTCTGACAGTCAACGCCTGCCCAAGCGCACGGGCACGCACCGCGGATCTCGACCGGCGCGCGGCTTGCCCATCATCGTGCGAGGCTCCCAGCTGGCTAGAATGCCGGTGTCGATGGACCGTGGGCGGGGGCGTGCACAGAGCTTTCTAACATGACCACGGAGAATTTTTGTATCGGTTTCGCAATCTGTCATAAATTAGAGGAGCGGAGTCTTACGGTATCGTTCTCGTCTGCAATGGAATCCTGCAACGGTCATAACAATTAGTTAAGTGCAGCGCAATAGATCCACACAGGGTAACAAGGGGAGGATGTATCGGTGAGTATCAATCCATAAATTATGCTTTTAGACCATGGCCGCCTGGCGAAATGGCATCGCGTCTGACTACGAATCAGGAGATTGCAGGTTCGACCCCTGCGGTGGTCATTTTGATTTTCCGGCCGTGCCTTGTCCAAGCACCTACCTGCTACAATATTTTGCTAGTCGCGCGCGCGCGTCTTCTTGCATGGAACCAGTAAGCATTTTTCTACTTGCTGAAGCTGCATCCTGTGCCTGCGAAGCTTCATAACGCTGCGGGGATTATAGCGGTATACCCCAGCCTTGGATGGATGCCACAAAAAATTGAGTCGGCCCAGGATCGAACTGAGGACCTTCTGTGTGTTAGACAGATGCGATAACCAACTACGCCACCGACCCGTTGATGTTGGATGTGTTGGTGAGATTCTGGTGTCTGATAGCACTGCCCTCGGTCAACACACCCACAAACCCCAGAATGTCATGCATGTATCCACCCTCTGTCGGTCTCTTGGCCTTTGTTACGAGCGTTTCGGATGCTGAGGCCTCCAACATAGTTGACTACACCTCTAAACGCTAGACAGGATATTTCAGCTTCATACGAGATCATAGCATTAAGTGAGTGACTGACAGCCACCACGACAAGCTACGCGGTCTGCGTCCGTCAGCCTCTGTCGTAGCAGCGGCTGGCTCGGTGATGGGTTCCTACTATATGGTATGGCTACCGACGTTGGTCCAACTAATCCTCGCGAAATCATGGCAAGAATATCTTTCCCCGCCCTTATGCTCCTCTCTGCGGTGCTTTTGGCCACGCCTTTGCTTGTCTTCGGGGATACTGACGTCGGTCTGCGATGTTCTACAACCAACGACCGACTAGACTCGGCGAGCCACAAGTTCCTCAGCGACTGCGGCCAGACGACCTTCTGTACTGGGGCCACCAACGGAACCTGCCAGCCGCGCCAATGCCGACGCGACGAGTTCCCATTCGGGTTTACCAACTTCACCGCGCTGCCCCCGCTTTGCCAGAACGGGACCTACTGCCCTGACGAGGGAAGCGGTTGCAGACCGTTGCTGGCGGTGGGTAACGCGTGTCAGATGGACCGCGACGACCAGTGTTCGCCGCCGCCGAACTGGCAAGACCTGGCTAGCAATCAGAACTTCAACGGGTCCCTGTGTCTCAAGTCGCTCTGCACGTACGCGACGTTTTTCCCAAGTTGACGCTCACATACTGATAGCGAGGCTACGGACTAGGTACGCCAATGCAACGTTGGGACAACCCTGCATGATAGACAACGTTACGTACATCGACGCAGGACCCGACGGCCAGCAGATTAGCAATTCTGTGGCGCGGCACAATTGCCAGACCCCTCTTTATTACTGCGACGCGGGATTTAGCGCATGCGTGTTTACGAAGACGTTAGGAGCAGCATGCGGTTCTGACCTTGAGTGCCAGTCGGTGTGTCGTAGAGCTATACTAGATCCCCGTGTACCGCAACATTTGCTGACGCGCTCTTACTTCTCTAGTTCAATTGCGGCCACAAGGGTGTATGTGCGGAGCCACCGGAGACCCCCGCACGGGTCGAAGCCTGGCAGATAGTGCTGACCGGCCTGAGCGTGATATCTGGTACGTTTACGGAACCGTCTATAGCCCAGTCCGACTGAAGTCCCGTCTAGCAATGATCGCTACCGTTGTAATGCTGACCTTCGTGCACAAACGGCTGCGACTTCAGCGCTATCGCGAGATTAGGGAATACTACGAGGAGCAGATGAGGTATGCGTCGTGCGGCACCTCTTACTATGCGCGCTATGTCGCTGATTTGTTTTTCTCAGTCTGCGGAGGTCGCTAGCTGCGCTACATGCGGCAGCGGCAGATCGTTATGTAGACGAGAAACGTTGGGACGACTACTGACTAGCTCCGTAGTCTTCAATATAATTGCAGACTGAGAATTTTATGTGTGCAACTGACGCAGAATGCCCCCTGTCCGACTGGATTAATGGGAACGGCTTTCGATTAATTTGAGGTCGTGCAGCTATCATAATGAAGCAGTAGAGATGATGTGAGTCGAAGACTGTTGCAGAGTAATGCCCTTAGTAGAAAGTTATCAATTGATCCTGAAACTTTGTTACGTAAGCGAATTGCAGTGTCACTGTTAGTCAAGCGCTTACGGAAGTCGTGCTTGCCCTTCCCCACATCCACCACCATGGTCTGCAAGAAATGCGAGACTGTGAGTACGAATGCTCTATTTGAAGTTCAAGGTTCTCACATTCACGGTAGAAAACCTCGAAACTCGCTGCTCCTGACCCGTTCAAGTCTACCTCCGCGGCCATCAAGGATGGCTCACGGAAGGTCGGGGAGAACAAGCTACTCTCGCGGCCAGGGAGTTCGAAGAACCGGTTCCAGGTGTGTAGTACTCAGGATGCTCATCAGTATGGTGACTTATCGCATCCACAGCCCTACCAGGGGAAATGTAAGGACTGCAAGTCCACAGTGACACAGAACAAGGCCAAGTATTGCCATGGTTCGTGTGCTTTCTCCCCCGCCTGCTGTCTCTCCTGTTCTAAAGCATCTCGTTCAGGCTGCGCATACAAACGAGGTGTGTGCGCGATATGTGGCAAGCAGGTCTTGGACACGAGTGGCTACGTCATGTCGGCGAAGTAGGCTGCGATAGTCAAGGTGGTGTCGCTCGTTTATACACATCTGTGGCGATTGATTCGGACTCTAGAGCTTGTGCGCTGACCCCTGTACACTATGTATTCTAATGCATCCCTGCCATTCCAACGCGCTTGTGTATCGAGCATATTTGACTCCTTCAGTACGCTCTCTATATCGTGTCCCTGGCACCCAATTGCAACAGGTGTATCTTGTCGTATAGCTTCTAGACAACGGTACGGCATTTCCCGTATGCTCGACGCTTGCCTTGATCGACTGAACAAGCAAGCCGGATTTGAATTGAGACTGGGCGTTGAACATTGACGTTGAGCTCAAGGATCCGCAACTACTCTGTTTCGGTTCCGGCTGGGGCTGACGAGCTGACCACACCGGGGCCAGGCTTCCAGCCTCAGGCAGCTCGCATACAAATGAGACCATGTAAGGGAACGTCGTTTCTCGAGGAGCGAACTGTCGAGACTTGCTCAGTTCTGCCCTGCCACATCGCCCATATTCCACCGACCGCCGACCGGCCGCACGAGGACGCCGTGCACGACATAACACGTCGATGAAGCAAGGTGCACGATGTTCGAGCAACTAGGGAATCACGTACGCTCACGCCCCCGTCTCTGTCCACAACACGTTGGCTGATCCACTACACGCTCCAGGCGACGTACCAGTTCGAGCCAGTCGCCGTATCCAAGAACGATGATTGCTCGTACTCCTTCGCCACAACCGAGGAGTTCCAACCAGTCCATGACCTGCACAGCGTATCCCTCCCTGGTCGCTACCTGCTGTCTCCGCCGACATCCTCATGCCTTTCCCCGCCGTCCTCCGTGCTCTCCTCGCCATACTCCTCCATGTCCTCCCCACGGCCGCATACACCAGGTCTGGGGGACGCGCTCTCCGCAGCTGACTTCCGCCCGATCCGCATCCTCGGCAAGGGCGGACATGGGACGGTATACCTCGTCGAGGACGTGGTGACCGAACGACCGCTCGCGATGAAGGTGATCGACAAGAACGGCCTGCGCCTCCGCGAGTATCCCGCCGTGTTCGAGGAGCAAGCCGTGTCCCGCGGCGCGGCGGCCTGCGAGGAGGCCGGGTTCGTGCCGCTCCGAGGCAGCTTCGAGGATACCGACAACTTCTACTTCCTGACGGTAGGTGTGGAGGAGGCTGGACAGAACGCGGGGGAGCGCTGACGAGCCCGCGGTGAACAGGACTACTATCCGTGTGGCGATTTGATGAAGGTGATGAAGGGATACGGTAGGATCCCCGGCGGTCGCGCACGGCAGTGGTGCGCCGAACTCGTGAGTCGGCCATGTCTGCAGATCAGATGGGATGATGTTTGACAGAGGCTTTGACCCATAGCTCGTCGCGCTCGAGCACCTTCACAGACGACGGATCGTACACCGCGATGTCAAGCCGGAGAACATCCTCCTCGATGATGACGGGCACATCGCCCTCACCGACTTCGGGATTGCGCGCGCGTTCAAGCGCTCCGACAATGACCGGCCGTGGAAACGCGTCCACCCGTGGGGTAAGCGCACGAGCCTTGAGGAACCGCAAGACGAGAAAAGCTGCGCTGCGCGGAAGGTGGAGGCGGACGTGACCCATTCGTTGGTAGGTACCCCTGGATACACTGCGCCGGAGGTGTACTCCGGTAAGTACTCTTATGCTGTCGATGTTTGGGGTGCCGGAGTGGTCCTGTATTGCATGCTGGTGGGAAATGTGAGTGTTGGGGCCAGGATCTTCCGAACGTTGGATCCTGATGCATGGACAGCTGCCATTTGGACTCGACCCGAAGCAGCAGCGGTTGGAAGAGCTCATCGCGAGGACAGACAGCATCCCTGCTGACTTCGACCTGTGGGGCGTGGTAGATGCCGACGCACGAGACCTTCTGACGAAGGTATGTGGAAAAAGTAGCGCGCGCGCAAGAGGATCATTGACGGGAGACATAGATGCTGGAGAAAGACCCAAAGAAGCGGTCAACGATCCGAAAGCTGAAGAAACACAGATGGTTCTGTGGAACGTGAGTGGTCTGTCCATCTTGGCGCTACCTTGCTGACAGACACATCAAAAGTGATTGGGACGCAATGGCTTCAAGACGGACAGGCCAGAGAAGCGTACCCATACATAAGGATCACGCTGATGAAGTCGGCATTCCGTACGGGAGACCATACGGCGCGTTCGAAAAGCCGCCTCATCCGTGGTTCGAATGGACGTCCCCAAGTTTAAGGCCTCGGGACCCCTGCAGCATCGACCCGTCTGGAGACTGGTCCTTCTCGTCGTCAACCTACACGATGGTAGATATCGAGGAAGGGAGTGACGAGATTTTTGTCGCGCTCCGGCGGCAGACGACCATAGCGAGCATTCTGAAAGGGCCGCATGTTGTGCAGAAGATGAGAGGGTGGCTAAATCGCAGGATGTCGATTTCGTAGGGGGAATGTTGGTTGCAAAGCGCGTTCCGCATGTAGCGGCTGCAGAGCTCCGATCTGATCGACATAGCGTTCCGTCGTCGTTCGCAAATTTAAGTCAGGAGACGAAACTTATATCACGGCGGCTAACTTCAGCCCACCTACCGTTACACATCATGCCCATCTTACTGAACACTAGACTTCGCGCCATTTCAGGACGATCCAGACGATCCAGCGCCTTCGCTCCTGTTCATCCTCCCCTTCGGCGCGGTCAATACTCCACGGACGCTCCTCGGCATAACCGACGCGTCGTTCCATGATTTCCTCCAGTATGAACCCAGCATCGTATAGCAGCGACAAGAATGTCTGAAGGACGTACCGACCGGTATGCAAGCCGGCAACGAGATAAGCACGAGCGTCCGGGGACCGTTTGAGAATGTGCTGGAGGCTTTCCAGGAAGAGAAAGTGCGAATCACGGTTCCATAGTGTGTCTGCAGCAAGCACAAGGTCGAATCCTTGCGCCGCGCCGTCTGGGATCTTTGGTGAGAGCAAGGCGGAGGGATCGGATCCCCAAGCGTACGGCTGGACACGACAACGGTCTGACGCCTCGTTCCGCGCGACATTTTCTTCCAGCGTGCGGATGAGGGAATCATCGGGATAGTCACTGCACGTCACCAGAACACCAGAGTAGCGCGTTGCGATGAGGATGCTGGGGAGCCCCGCCGCAGCACCAAGCTCGAGGATGTTGAATGGTCGTCCGTCCGCCTTTGCCAGTTCTGAGCGACGATCGATCTGTAGATCACGAATATGGTCGGCGAGATAGATGGAAGCCGACCAGATTGAAGTTGCGTGTAAAGCCCAGTTGGAAGCATGTGTGTCCGGGGTTTTCAAGGTGATTGCGAGGCCTCCATCCTGGGGGTGGTATGTGTAGATCGAGCCTGAGGATCCACACGCAACAGGTACGTGATCGTAGAGGATCTCAAGAGATTCGGAGAGCAGGTCCTCAGGTTCGTACATCTGAAAGAATCTCTTGAAGGGTACAGGGTGGCAACCAGCAATACCAGGGGCAGGAGCTCGAGGATGTTGAGAGCGAGAACAATGGGTAGCAAACCTATTGAGATACTATTTCGCAATTGTTTGCATGAGGTTTACTGGCGTTATGCTATAATAGCCAAATCAGGAGTTACCGGCGCGTGCCATCGGTCGATAACCCTGCTAACCCTGCTCCCCACTCCTTCAACTACTACACCTGCTCGTCCGCTACGCTCTTTGCCATGGCTGACGTCGATTCTTCTGATCGGTACGAATTGCTGCCTTGATAATGACTATTGGCAATCCGCCTTACCACGCACAGACCCGCCCCTGGACCTGTCACGAAAGTAACTTATGCCGGTCGTCAGAAAGTATGTACGACATTCATTGTGCGTAGAGCTTAGCATGGGACGATTACAAACGCGTTCTACGCGTGCAGAGACAAAGAGAGAGCGTAGCCAGCTACAAGGAGTGCGTGATGTTGCGGTTGTCGCGTTGGGCGTAGCAGGACTAATCTTCGGCTGTGGCTATAGCCCTACCGATAGTGAAGACGAGCCTCAAGACCAGGACCCCCAATCATCTCCAGTCAAGCGCACTGCTTCAGAGAAGGTGAGCGGGATACCACTTTTGATTCACCAGGGTTGTTTCCTGGTCATCCGAGATCTCTGGGTGAGAGCAAATGCGAAGTTGTGGTAAAGTGCATTAGAGCTTATTTCTACGGGCCGAAGAAGAGAAGCTCAAGGTCCCACGCCGACTAGTGACTGCCCGCCTTACGCTCTTTCCCCGGCTCCCATCTGCCTGTTTTACGCCAAGCACTGCGTACTCATCTCGGCTTCGCAGATGTCTACAAAGAACCCCTCCCCTAAGAAAGTGGAAGTCCAGTGAGTTCGCGTTGTCTGCCTACCATCTCAAGCCGTTTAGGGCGGGAACAGCATGCAAACTCTCTCTACAGCCTCCCCGGGCCATCACCCAAACGGCCCCGACACGATGCCCCCGAGTTAGGCTCTGCAAAGAAACCAGTTAGCAAGGCTCGGAAGGCCACCCACTCCCGTGCTGGGTCTGCCATTTCAAATTTCCGTGAAGATACTATGGATGCTGGCCGAGTATCACCCTCCAAGCCTGTATCGGACATAGGCATGAAGCCACCCTCGATGGTGGCCGTACAGTGCGTCCCTCCAACAGTCTCCCCGACATGCCACTATGAACTTCTCTTTCCTCTACAGACGCACTGAGACGCCGGAGGATGGTGCAGACGACCGGTCCTCGATCGGCGAGTCCTCCAAACTGCGTGTTCGAAAGACGGAGGCGGAACGCCGCCAATTCCTCGAAGAAGATCCCCACTCGGGCGACGTCGAGGCCCACCGAGTCTTCTGCAAAGCCTGTGATACTTGGATCGAACTCAACCTCAGGCGGCGGTATATCATGCGTCTCTGGTTGGAACATAGGAAGCAGTGCAAGAGTGCAACAACCGAGAGGTACGCACGCGTGATGCCATTCAGCGACGCATGTTCTCAACTCCGATCAGTCCAAGTAAGGTCAAGGTGGAGCAGGAGGGGAAGGCTGCGGAAGATGCAATTGAAGACGATGATGCGTCGGTCGCAGCAACCTCTGTCACCGAGGGTCATCGTCGTGTCGTGAAAGAGGAGGACAGGAAGGCACTGCTCGAAGCCGACCCGCGGGTTACCGAGGTCAAGCCAGACATGGTCTTCTGTAAGGACTGCCAGAAGTGGGTCAAACTCTCCCCCAGCACCCGATACTCTTTGTACCACTGGCGAAAGCACTCGCAGAAATGCACAAGTAATGTGTATGTAGTCCTTACCCGCCTGCCGTCCTCAACTCATACATCTTCCCATCTCAGACCGAGTTCGCGAGTTGCAACCGCCCAGCGCAAGCTGAAGCTTGTCAACGATCCACATATGGAATCCTTCACTGCGCGCAGCGTCGATTGCAAACTGTGCCGGGCAACGGTCGAGTTGGGTGGTAGCTCTGATTATGACCTGACGAACTGGGAAGAGCACAAGTCGGTCGTTCACAGGTGGGCGGGACCGTTGAGAGTGGCAGTCGGCATGCAGTTAATCGCTTCCTCAGTGTGGGACCCTCGACTTCACCAGCAGTCTCCGCCGAGGTGGTCCCCAAGCCCATCGAAGACACCAGCGCTGGGTCGCCACGACCCCCGCCGTCCAGCGCCTCCACCGACGAGACAGTGGTCGCTACAGACTCGTCCCCGCCGCGCAAGGGGACGAAGCGTGCCCGCGAGGATGACGACATTCCCGAACGCGCCGTCCGCCAACGCGACGATGCTTACATCGCACCAGAGGGCGACGCGCCCGGTTTCCTCGGTTGGATCGTTGCTCCGGTCAAGAACTTCATCCGTGGCTTCCGCGAGGGTCTGGCTGGATGAGTCCGGTACTCGAGTGCCGCCAGATCCCCCGTGAGACAGGACTTGAATATCCCGTTACGATCTCAACCTTTTCGTTCGTTCCGTGCATATCTGCGTGTCTGATATTACCTACACTTTCTTTTTGCTACAGTGCCTCACATGTCACTCCTTGGTCTACACCACCAGCCCACGTCCTGATATCCATCATTCAGTGCTTTATTGTTTACTTCTTCGTATGGCACTGTGCATGCACATAGTACGATAAGATATATACGGTGCCAAATGTGATGAGATACCCGATATGAACACGCATATATGGTGATCTACTTGCAAGTAGCGCACCTCAATTGATAGCACCCGAGCGCGTAAGACAAGTCAATGCCGCCTCAAAGCCTGATAACCTAGTATTCTTGACTAACACTCGGGAGATTTCCTCACCTATGTTGCTCCACGAGATAGTGTAGACAGCTAGAACTCAAACAACAATGTCAATGCATCAGAACTCCTGTCTCGTGTTTTCCTAGGCCTCATCTTCATGCCACTTGCAGTCTGCTATTTGTGTCCCTCGAGACTCTGCTAGCATGTCCTCTCAACAGAAGTCTGTAGAGCCAGTGTTAGAGGCATGCATGCAGAAGTCAGCCACAACTCAATTGCCTGGGACTCCGACAGGAGTCCAATACGAAGGATGCCTGGAGTTCAGGTCGGAGGACAGATGGATTCCAGCAGGAGTATGGTGGAGTCCGGGTCGGAGGATTGGAAGAAGTCTGAGCCACACTTCTACGTGCATGGGGTTGTAAGGCTGCAGCAAAACTATTAGTAACACCCTGAGTTGATGGTATGTGGTGTTAGGCCTTGTATTTGGACTTCATGACAATGACTGGAAACTGAGGCTTTAGGACTTAGCACTCAGAAGGGACCAACAGGAGGATGGAGTCTGGGGACCACAGTCTAGCAGAGTTCTGAGGAGGACAAGATCAGATTGAGGGAATGGGGTTTACAAGATGGTTAAGGAAGAAGACTAGAGTGAGGACAAGACGAGGTCAGAACAGGTAAGTCCGAAGTAAGCATGGTGAAGGGGCAAGGGTAAAGGATAAGTCAGTATCATAAGCATCACCGGATTCCAGTCGGAGATACAGCCAGAGTTCCGGACTTGGTGCGCACAGGACGTAACAGGTCACGGGACTGTCCCTTGCCTTCTAAGTCCAACTTGTGCTATGTACTATCTACAGACCGTACAAAAATAGAGAAAATGGGAGATAGGAGAAAACAGCGGAAAAATACAGGGGCCTGGTTGTATTAGCAACAATAACCTATGAAGACACTCAGACGTTTACCACCACATTTCTGGAACAATTGGCATGCAGGGCCGCACCTGCAGTGGTGGCAGCAGCATGTACATTCATTATCTCAAAAGAGATGCCTAGCAAGAGCCTCAAACCCTCTCCGGGAGAGAAGGAGAAGATCACCAGCAACCTCAGACAGCAGATGTCCATTCATGCTGAAGCATTTCTGATGGCTCTGGAATATTCAGTCCTTGACAAGTCTGGCAAGAAGCAAATACCCATCAAGTGCCTGATCATGTCTTCCCTGTAGGTCTTGTATTTCAGTTTCAATCCTTGGCTAATCTCTCTGCAGTCTATGGGAAACATTGTCATTGGTATTAGCAAGAAATGTTGTGCATGCTGTTACATGCTCTCTGAGCAGCTTCCTCCACTTTATCTCCCCCATGATCCTGAGGAGCAGGACTCATTCATCCTCCCTGGCACCCATTCTTCTATCCTTCCATGGATTACCCCATTTAATGTCCCCATCTCCACTCTGGAGAATATGAGGGCCCTTCTTTTCCCCATTTTTATAGACTTAGACTGCAGTGGAGCAGGAGAACATCCATCAGCCCAGTCATCATCTGCATATGGCCCCTCACATGATTTTGGAGACACTGCAGTGTCATGTACAGAGTACACAGTGTATGTCCTACATGCTGCTTGAGTATACATTTGCTAACATATCTGAGTGTAATGGAAGCGGTGTTGAAGCGGCATTCGAAACCTTTTTGATGTATGCATATGCTTGCTAGTACATACTTGTTTGAGAACATATATCAACCTGACTTTCATGTAAATAATGGACAGTCTGAGGGACTCGGAGCGATGCATCAGACGCCACACGCGCGAGTCGCGTCGAGAGCGCGTCGCGCGGGGTTTGCCGAGCGATATTGCACGCCGTCCTGGCCTCAGCCACACGTCCCCTCCCTCCTTTCTCCTCCGACACGCCCTCCCCCTGCTCCCCCCCATACCGCAGCAAGCCGGCACGCGTTGTTGACCTATTCAAGTCTATTTCCAGCTTTTTGTCCACGAAAGCCACTACCAGCGCCCAGCCGAGCACCTACGCCACCGCGCTCAGGCCCGGAACAAAGCACGGCGCAAGCCTTGGACCCTGCCCCGCACGCTTTGCCCCACTCAAGTTTACTTAATACACGCGAGAGTGCGTGGTAAGGTTCTTCAACTCCTCGCACTTGTCTCCCTCTCGTGTCCCTCTCGCCACAAACGGCCTTGTCTCTGCCCTCACGTCCGTTTCGACCGCTTTGCAATGTCCCTCTTCGCTGTCCCAATGCCGAACTCCAAGGTCTTTGAGAACCCCATAGAGTATGTTGCTCTCCAGCGATGTGGTATAAATGGTTGTCTAATGGCTGCGGTTAGCGGAACCGCCGTCCCCTTGCCCCACCATGTCGAGGATGAAGCACGGCTTGTGGCGAGCCCGTCGAAGAAGCGTCCGGCAGATACTCTCGACTCTCTTACACCACGACAGAAGAAAGCGCGCACGGATGCGACTGAGCGGTATGTCCTTATCACATCCATTACGCGCCAGTTCCCCCAACGCCACATCCGTTATGTTCATGCATGCTGCTCTTGCTAATCATGTATTTGGTGTCTATAGAGAGCAGAAGCGGTATCAGAAGTTCAAAGACGATCCGCTCTGTCATGTCAGCCCGACGGACGGGAAGGCCGTGCAGTGTGACCGATGCGGGTCGCACATCAAGCTCTCCGATAAGAACAACTACGACCCGCAGCACTGGACGAAGCACCGAAAGCTGTGCGTGCGGAGGCCCGACGACGTCGTTGCGGCCATGCGTGCCGACAGCAGCCTGGTCAGTGATCTCTCCGACGTCGCCGGGCGCAGGATTGCTGCTAAGGGGTTGCGGCGCTATGCTAACAGGGTCGTCGCAAGACGTCATGCACTCCTGAGCTTACGGCGGACAGTGCGTCCGAAAGGACAGGGACGAGTGTCTCTGTCAAGAGTGAACCGCCGGAGACTCGCCCCTCATCCCCCGCCCCCGCGCCATGGCTCAGGGCTCGCCGTGGCTATGAGGCAAACTACCTCAGTCATCAGTCTCAGTGTAGGGACTACATGGCTCTCGCCCACCCGGATGTCGTCCCGTATGCACCAGCCTACGCGAACTACCAGGAGGTCGTGGATGACATGCGTGCGTGGACTCCGTCGCGTGTCAGGAACCCGGCGTGGCTTGCGAACCCGGAGGAAGGCCGCGCGAAGCTAATCCTGAGGAGCGCGCATTGGCCATCTGAGCCCAGTGAAGATGAGAGTGAAGACGAGGACGAAGAACAGGGACTACTGGCAGCGCCGCCTAGCTCCTAAAATGTCTAGAGCCGCCTGCCCCATGAACAGCCTGAGCATACCTGGATACACCATTCCTATTCAACATTCTATTTTTCATGCTCGGATCCTGTGTTATCTCTCGTCGCATTTGCTCTGCTGCTGTCCCATATTTCATGTACGATATCTGTATCATCTCTGACATCCTCCTCGCTGAGCCTCTGCTACACCATCCTATCCCTGCTCCATTTAGTCGCTGTATGCGTATTTCCGCGCCCCTTCTGCACTGTACATCCCAGTTTGCATCGTTGTTGCTATTGATCGTCGTTTTCCACTCCCCCCTTCCCCAGCACATAGACTAGTCTGGGTCTGATGCTCCCGAGTGGATCCACTTCCTCTTCTGCATACATACATACATTATTTCGTAGGCCAGGACATGTACACGTGCACATTAGATCATGTATACCACCGTCTCACATCGGATCAACGATGGTAGTGTATGGTGTAGAATACAAGTGGATGCGGAGTCGGGTGCGCTGACGTATAACCCTCTACGCCTTCGTGTGCCTTGCACCAGAGCGGGGAGAAACACTGAATGAACACGGCCTCGGACCAATCGGACCAAGACTGGGGCCGAAAAAAAGACGGAGACATGCGCTCAAAGCCCTGTGGGCCGCGGGACGGGGTCGTCATAGTCATCTGGCGGAGTCTTCACCACGCCGCTCTCGAGCATCTTCGCGACAGTAGGATTTTGCACACCGCTGCCCCTGCGACCGCCAGCCCCACCAATGAATAGAGGGGATCATCAGTACCAGACGCGCGCGGTGGAGGTGAAAGGGAGGGGGGGGGGACGCACAGGACTTGCTTCACGACGTCGCGCAGGACCGCGCCGGCGGGGACTTCGAGGACTTCGATTCCCGCAAGCTCGTGCGCGCGCGTAGGGCCGACATTGAGCACCAGGACGGGCTTGCGCCGCTCGATGGCGTGCTTCACTAGCCTATGGAACGGTGCATTGGATGAGCGAGCGAACGAAGAGTAGAGTTAGCGCGGGGGAACGCACCTGTATGCGGAGAACGTGGCGAGCGTGGTGCCTACGACGAAGAGCCGCTCGCTCTTGTCCACGATGTCGAAGCTGCGAGGGGAATGGACGTTAGGAATTGCATTGTATGGATGCACGTACATATGCACTTACGATCTATTTTTGACTTCGGTGGATATGGACTCCCCAAAGAAGATGACTTCTGGTTTATGCTGTTAATCCACGGGTAAGCGGCAAAGGTCGAAACCGCAAAAACACATCGCCCGGATAATTACCATCGTATTCAGGCGATTTTCTGCGAGACAGTCGGCGCACTCGGGTACTATGAACTGGTCATACCGCGTGCCTTCCGGAAGGACGACCTGTATACTCCAGCGGTAAGCGACGGAGCTTTAGCTGGTCTACCAGACGCGACTGACATCTCCATCGGGGTTTGTCCTTGGTTTAGAGTGGGAGTGCTCCAGTTCCTCCGCGAAGGCTTTCCATCGCGGATTGGCGTCGCCTAGCATGTCCTGGAACTTCTGCCGGTCTACCTTGTGTCCATGGGAACACCGAACGCTCTGCAAATGAGTAGGTTTGTCAGCATATCCATCCTGAACCGTCGGCATTCGATCTCTTGTATGAGATACCTACATGTAGTGTTCCGTGTAGCTCAAGGATGCCTTCTGCTCTCTTTGAGCTGTCCCATACGTCGCGAAGAGCTTTGTGGTGAAGGCCATCGACATTCTGGGTGATTATATGCGGGGTGACGGAAGCGTATTGAAGCGCGGCGAGGGCAAAGTGGACCGGGTTGGGCTGGGCATCTCGGACAGATGGGTAGCCCAAGTATGCTCGTAACCTGAACGCGTGGCATGTCAGCAGACAGTCTTGCACAAGTTGCTTGTGTGTATTCGTACCAGTATCTTTGTCTGCAAGGCCGGTTGTGTGAGGGTTGTGTGAGCCCTCGTAGCGCTCACCTGGATGAGTAACGAGCGTACCTAAAGCCCACCCCCCTCGGCGTCGGTTCCATAAGTTCATGATACTATTTGTCCGCGCGTTTCAGCTTCTCTTTTTCACAACGAGTAGAGATCACATACAAAGATGGGTCTGTATTGATGTCAGTTACGCCTAGGTTCGCGGACAGCGGGGGAGGACGCACTTGTAATTTGGGTTCAGGTAGCTGCCCTTCTCGCCTCTGTACGCACGGATGCCCGAGTCAACGCTAACGCCTGCTCCGGTGAGGACTGCCACATTTCCGCGTGCGAGAAAGCGGGTGATGCGGTCGACAGCGAAGGCGGGGGAGACGGCGGCCTTTGCTGAGCCCGCCGCGCGGAGGACAGCGTCGGGGATGTTGGGGACAGAGACACGCATGTGATACAGCCGCCCGCGCACCGGTCTCCTCTCCCTCTTCCTTCCCCGCGTCCATGTCCAGCGCTCCGCATCCCTCCCCGCTTGCCCCTCGACGTCGATAACGACGATGAACAGGCCCCCACCCGCAGTACTCCAGACACCTGGCTTTCCGCACTATGGTCTTGCATGGTCCCCGTTTCACAGCAACCGCATCGCGCTAGCCTCTTCAGCCAACTATGGCCTTGTCGGCAACGGAAGACTACACCTCGCATCCCTCGGACCAGGGACGGGCGGCGCACCCGCGCTCTCGTTGGACAGGTTGTGAGTGTACACGGGACACGCAGGGTTGTTCCATGTACTGAGCGATAAAGCTATGAGACTCAGGACGGCCTCTACGACGTCGCGTGGTCTGAGATCCACGAGAACCAGCTTGTGTCTGCGTCAGGAGACGGCTCGCTCAAGCTCTGGGACATCATGATCAACGTAGGCCCTCTTCCTCCCGTAATTTGTGCGCCAGATCCAAAGTGCGGCAAGCCCATGTAGGACCTTCCAATACGTGCCTGGCACGAGCACACGCGCGAAGTGTTCTCCGTCGACTGGTCGAACATCAACAAGGACCAGTTCATATCGTCTTCATGGGATGGCACCGTCAAGCTGGTAAGGATCCACCTGTAGATGCCTTGCATCCTCCTCTCATCGCGCTGTAGTGGACTCCGGAGCGGCCACGGTCAATAACGACCATTCACGCACACCCGTCTTGCGTCTACCAGGCGCTCTTCTCCCCCCACCAGCCAGACGTGATCGCGACTTGCTCTACAGACGGTACCGCCAAGATCTTCGACCTCCGCGCCCCAGCATACACGCCCTCGGGCCCGACTGCGAACAGCTTCACCGCTCCGCTTACCGCCGCGGCGCTAACCATCCCCGCGTCGGGCACAGAAGTGCTCACGCTGGATTGGAACAAGTACCGCCCGTTCGTGCTCGCGACCGCGGGCGTCGACAAGGCGATCAAGGTCTGGGACTGCCGCATGGTGCAGCTAGGGCCTGAAGCCGCGCAGAACCCCGCCGTCGGCGGTGCATGCGAGGTGCAGCTCATGGGGCACGAACTCGCGGTGCGCAAGGTGCAGTGGAGCCCACACCGAGCGGACATGCTTGCGAGCGCGGGCTACGACATGACTTGCAGAGTGTACGTCTTCTCTCGTATCTTCGTCCTTGCGTCTGGTGTGTCTGGGTGGGAGAGCTGAGCGTTGGCGCGAACAGGTGGACGACGACGCCTCAGCCAAGCGGGCAGCATCTAGCCTACATCCATGACCCGCATACCGAGTTTGTCGTCGGGTGCAGTTGGTCGTTGTACGAACAGGGCGTGCTGGCGAGCTGTAGTTGGGATTGCAGACTGAATGTATTTCGTGTATGAGTATGCACTCACTTCAAGAACGATCGCACTGTATCGGGCGGTGCTGTGCTAGAGCGACATGCGGTGCGTTCCGATGAAAACAATCGGGAGACCGTTTGCTGGCTGTGGTGGTGCCGAGGTGCGTCGCGATCCATCTTCCCTTCTATCATCCTTGACTGAGATTGGAGGTGTGCACACTGCACAGGAGCGCTATCAGTGCCCCCTTCAACACCAGATTCCCTGTCTATCTTGGCAGTTTATCCCTGACACACCTTGCAATCGCGGGTATTGCATCCGTGGTTCGCGCACACACCATCTCCGCAAGTGGATTCCCAGCTGCATGTCGGATGTGGGATCCATGATTGGAGATTGAGTGATTGTAGTAAGTACCAGTGCTACTGTGACCCGCCAGTATCGTCGGATTATATCAACAACAACAGCCGTTCGCCGCTCCCGTATCGACCGTTCGTCTACCGCGTCAGTTCGTGGAGCAACGGGGGCGCGGCGCGTTCCCCGGCCCTGTGGGCTGGGAAGAGCCCCGGATTCTGCTGGCACCCAAGCCCTCGGAGGTTCATGCCCGCTGCAGTGGAGCCATGAACGCACCAGAGTGTGTTAGACCGTATACGTATGTAAGCCGCGAAGAACATCACCGGCATGCGCCCGGCCGTCCCTCGCTGTTGCAAGTCGTGCGTCGCGTCGGGAGGTGTACTCGCGCTTCGGACTTGCTTCGTCAAACCACCATCAATCCGGTGTCGGTCCCAACGTGCCACCTTCCCGGGCGACAGGCAAGCACGAGCACCGGCTCATAACAGGGAAAGGGAAGTCCTGTTGATTAATGCACTCGCCACATCTCAGGTCCTCGAACCCTGGGCGTGATCACGCATCTGTCGCGACTGCCAGTGCCACTGCGAAGATACGATGCGTGTGTAAGATATACCTCTGGACGGCTACAGCGAGATCCCTATGACGTCGACCACAGCCCCCCACCCGACGCCGCCGCGCCGTCCGTCCTGGCTCTCCAACCCTGCCGCATCCCGCCTGCGCCGGTACCACACGGCATGCGCGCGACGGTGGGGGATTCCGGACAGGCAGCTCTCAGGCGGGTCGCGGATGCCGCAAGGCTCAGCGCTCAAGCTCAAGCGCTCGCCTGAGCGGGATGGGATGTATATAACATTCTAACTTGTGTCGAGCTAAATCCAGCCGTCGCCAGGTCTGCGGTCTGCGGTCTGCTTCTCTCGGCCTGTGGCGCGTGGCCGCGTAGATGTGGCCGCGGCTGAGGCGCGGGGGGGGGAGGCGGGTACATAAGAACGAGCATGGGTGGGTTTGCAGTGGCTTCCCCTGCTCCCCTGCCGCGTGTGACGACACCCCTCCCATCTTGCCCAACGTCGACCTCCAAGAGGCCGCGCGTGCCCGCGTAAACCCTCGTTTGCGATCGATCGTGTGCGACCTCGTCGCTGTCCTTGGCGTGGTCGTCACCGATCGCGCGGGACACCGGTACCGCGGCGCTGGCAACCGCGGTCGGTAGGCTTTGGGTGGGGCACACGCCAGTAGAAAATATTGTGACACAGACGGGCAGGCCTCAGGAGGACTCGAAAAAAAAACGTGCAACGTGTATGTGTATTGCGTACAGTGAATGAATGTGGCTACAAAGAACGGGACGACGGAAGTGCGGCGACTGTGTGCGACGACGTGTAGTACAAGACGGTGACCATGATGCCAGAGACCCCGCGCGGCGGGCCTCCCCAACCCCAGGGGACTGGTAAAAGAACGGGAGGTAAAGAGACTAGGTAGAAACACAGTAACGGTAGCGGAGCACCAGAAGTATAACCCGGATACGCGAAGTGAGAGAAACAGCCGAAGCCGACGGCGCGTCTGCACCCAGGACGAACGGGGGTCGTCTCCGGGGCGCGGCCCCGCGTGCGGACGCGTCGGAAAACGTGGAATCAGCGAGCGAGGTCGAGCAGCTTCGGGAACGCTATGTGTCTATCCTGCGTGCTAGGGAGACGTATAGCTAGTGGTGCTCGACGGGCGTCGCGTAAAGCGCGCGCGCGGGGCGCGTGCGTGTCTAGTTTGTGCGTGAGTGTGTACAATGCGGCCCGCCCCGGAGAACGAATACAGAAGAAAGAGCAAGGCGGCCGGCGGAGGGGCGGGCGAGTATAGGAGCGTAACGTAACAAAGGAGAGCAGTGCGGTAGGAGGGAAAGACAGGTGTTGCAGGGAGAGCAGTGTGCGGCGTGCGGGGCAGATGCGTTGAGTGTATGCATGGGGTATGCGGGTCTATGGGGCCGTCTATTGGTATACGGAGACGGATGCGATCTTCCACTGCGCAACTGTGGATGGATCAGGAAACGGTCAGCACGGTGGACACAATCAGGACGCGGATGATGCAACGCACCATTGAAGTTCGACTTGTCCGCGATCGCAGACTGGCAGGTGCCGGGGCATCCGGAGCTCTCGTACGCGGGGCCCGCCCAGTCGCCGCAGAGGGTGATGTCGAAGATGAGGCTCTGCGCGAGGAAGTGGGACGAGATGTCGCACTTCGTGTTCGGGAAGAGCGCAGTCGGGGTGCCCCAGGTCGACGGGTCGGGCTTCTGGGAGGTAATGTCCGCGGGGATCTCATCGCGGTCAAAGAACCAGACGGAAATCGCGTCGGACTCGAGCGAGTGCGCGTACACGCCACCAGCCTGCATGTTGAAGAGGTGGCCGAAGGTGCGGTTTCCCTTCTGCTGCCATGCGCACCCGGCGTTGTTCCCGTTCGAGGACTCGCACGAAGTACCAAGGAGGTTCGACAGGGCTTCGGTCGTCTTGTCGAGAACGCAGCCGGGGCCGCTGTGGAGGGTGACCTGGTTCTGCGTGTTGGTGTTCACACCCTCTGCGAAGGAGGCCGTGAGCGCACGCTCGGGAATAGCCTCGAATGTACTGGGCACGTACCAATGATGTCGATTTCGCCAGCGTTCGGCCATTCCTTGCCGTTGCCAAGGGACCAGTATGCGGGCCAGACACCACAGCCGTGGGGCATCGAGTAGATGTCGGCGATGAAGAGACCACGGTCCCAGGACTTCTTGCTGCTGATGCGAATGGAGTTACGCTTGCCCCCAGCGGGGACGTCGGAAGTGTCGTCTACGGCGATGACGGCGGTGCCATCGTCCTGGACGTACGCAAGCTTGGATGCCTCCTGGCCACCTACGTAGTTGACAAGGCCGTTGGTAGGGTCGGCGTCGGTGAAGAAGGTCCAACCACTGGAAAGCGAGTCTCAGCAAGAGCGCGCATTCATGGGCGCGTTGTTCAAACAAGGCCAATCGGCGTCTATCTGGACACCTCCGGGAACGGAGGACAATACGCCGTGTTTGAAGACTCACTCGAAGAACGTCTTGCCCTCGTAACGGTCGACGAGCTTGTACTGGGTGCTACGGGGCACGTAGGAGACTTTGCCAGAGGCGGCGTGCCTGCGGTGGTGTGCGTGTTGTGGGGCAAAGGCGACGGAGGATGCGGCCAGGGCGAGAACGAGGGTAGCGAGAGAGCGGAACATGGCAAACGACCGGTCGGGTTGAAGGAGGGACGGGGAGGAGGGCGAGGCGGGGGAGATGGAAGAGAGAGTTGAAGAAGTGTGTTGGATGAAAAGCGGATTATAATATGGCCATCAAGCGGCCACATGCGTTTTTGGGGCCGCTACCATTATTTATTTCCTTCTTCCGTCGCGCCTCGCTTGTTCTCACGCGTCTCCGGAACACCTTTTGTCTTGCCCGTCCCCACACAAACCTCGACAATCGCCTCCATTGTCCGCCATTGCCTCCTTGTTCCGTCGTCGATGCCCTTCTTGTCCTTCCCTCTCCTCGCTTTGCACAACAGCGCGGGCAGAACACACAACACCCACGTCCGCCGAGGCCCGCTTATCGCTTGCCGCACAGCCACCGTACCTTTGCCTCTTGCCGTTGTGCAGTCGCCTGCGCAACTCCCGCTCAGACCCGGCCCAGCTCTACCCCCGCCGTCTTGGTCGTTGCTTGGCCGAGAAGAATCGCACAAAACGCGGGACGGACACACCGCAATGGCCCTCACGAACATTGGACGCTGTCGCGTCGCGTCGGATTCACGCGCGTTGCTCTAATTTTGCCTCGATTAGGAAAATTGCCTACAAAGCGCTCGCGAGTCGCGACACCGCACCAGGTCGCCACAGCCTCCGCTGTCGGGCATTCGATTCAGGTTCAGCTTCGCCGCCTTTGCTCCAACGCACGTTGGGCTCTTTGCGGGAAGAAACGATTTCCGGGCTGATCTAGAAATCATGATGCATACATCGTTTTCCGTGCTCACTTTGTACCGGCCATGAGGGGAGCGCCAACCGCATGTGTTTGATACCAATTGAGTGGTGCGTGTGCCTGGGTGACTTATGTTGTCCTCGCTGCCCCGATACGGTTCATTCATGTCCATCCCAGCGTGCCAACGCTCCGAGGGACTTTGACCAGTGCCGCATTTCTCCATTGGCGTCCACGCAGTGCTCCTGCCCCAAGCAAGGAGCACTCGAAGCTGAACATGATCCAGTCAGCAGCCCGACCCTCATTTCCGCCGTCGTCTAACATGCGGTCTTTGCTCGCCGCAAGGACCTCCCGTGTTTTGGTTGGTCGCTCATGGACCTTGGGGGCATGATCATCACCCCGCGCGAGCCCTGTTAAACGTCTATCAACAACGCCAATGCACAATTCCTGGGTAGTAGTCCTCCGACAAACTCTGTGGCCGCCTCAGAGTTACTCAACGCAATTCCATCGCTTTACCGACGTCTGTGACGGCTGATGATGAATCTTTGAATGATCCTCACAAAGCGATGGCGTCAAAGACCGCGCAGAGAAATCCATGATAGCTCCACCGTTTGATTATCCTCCCACTTAGCACTCTTGCAGCAAGGGCTTTGCACCTGCACGGCCCCCGTCGGACGTCGACCGACATCCGGGCACACGCGCCGCCTTCTCACAATCACCACCCTGATGCGCCTCAGGCCTGTAACCAAACTGTCTGTCACGACGGAGATGGGCTGCAGCCTGCGAACGAACGGCGTGTCTGACGGTCGTCCTTCCTATCCGTGCGTCCCACCGTAGCATTCGATCCGGTGACACCGTGCTGCTGTTGATACTCTGATACTCTTGCTGCGCATCAGGGAGAAGGGAGAGACCGTGTAGAGCACTCGGACTCGCCGGAACGGTCCGTCAGCGGCGTGTCCCCAATCAGTACGGCGCAACACAAATCCGCCGCTGTCTTCCGGGTGTCCTGGCGCTGCACCGAGCATGCGTTGCGTCCATGCTAGTGGGGTTTCCGCCCGGGCTTCGTCGCCGCTGCGGCATGCAGACATCGTCCCTCCGGTGTTTATGAACGCGCCTCGCGACGGCCGTCTATTTGAACGTGTTCACTGCTCACTACCTATTCATGACCGCTCGGCCGGAACGAATGACCGGAACGAACCCCCGCCGTACGAGAATGAGCTTCAAGCACAATTCTACGGGAGATGCATGCGGCTGGGTTTCCATATGCAAGGGCTGTACGGCCTTACCTGCTTCGCACCTGGGACCCGGAAGCTTTCCTACAAGAGACTCGTCGTATGGCACTACGAATAGTTGGCATCTTTCCGGGCATTGCTAGTCGCTCCCGGCCCATATACGCACTGGATGTGCAGCGATTACCTGATGTCTATCGGGTCGGTGGCGTAGTTGGTTATCGCATCTGTCTAACACACAGAAGGTCCTCAGTTCGATCCTGGGCCGACTCATGTTTTGCGCCTCTGACTGGTCGAGATCTCTTCTCCAATTC